>SNQN01000019.1:16532-68103 GCA_008642245.1 Bassia scoparia | reverse complement strand
TGATGATCAGTTTAGATCATTCCAAGAGAGGATGGCTTAATAAATGAAGATTTATACGGGAAGGATTTTTTTAGAGTTAAAATGACATTAAAGACCCAAATTTTTAGTTTTTTCCGTTTAATTTGGAACCTTGAACTTTTTGTGCACTTTTAAGGACCTATAGTTGATATTCCGGTAAGTTAACTCAACGTTAACTCAACTTCAACTACTATTTAACAAAAAAAATTGTTTTTATAAATGAGAAAATATCTCCTGGAAATATTTAAACTAAAAACCAGTAAAAAAATAATTAAAAAAACAAAATATACAAAACCAAAATTAAACAAGGGAATTCATGTAATCTCCTAAAATTATATTGTTTCAATAACCAAAAAAACTAAATAAAGGAAGTCCAAACTCCAAACCCAACAACAATATCATCTGCCTTTAATCCAACACCAAACCTTCAATTTGCAATAAAATGGCAACAGTAATATTCTACGAGTACTTTTTTTTTTGTTGGCTGATGATATGTGTATGTGTATTGTCTATCATACAAATATAACTGACTACATTTTTTTTACAAGATAACTCGGTAAGGTAGACAAGTGGAACCCGACATAGTTTCTATCTCAAGAACTGTGCCGTGAGAGGCGGGAGAAATACCCCAGCATAATACAAGGGTGAGACTCGATCCCTAGAAGCCATAAAAAGTAGTTGCACTGCCACTAACGACACTAAGCTACAACCTTATTCTCAATACAACCAACTACATGGACAGCAACATGATATAACATATCAACACGATTATCTCTTTCTCCTTTTCTTTTTCTCTTTTTGGATTTCCTATTTAATTAAGTTTAACCATGGTTTAAAAAAACCAATCGAAAATTCATTCTATGTAGCAAACGGTGAACAAAGAAGTTAAAGGTTCCAAACGGTGAAAAAATTAAAAATTTGGGTCCTTGATGTCACCTTAACTCGGATTTTATATATGGGTATATAAGGTATATTAATACTTTACTACAATACATATATAATACCCCATAAGTGTTTTTCAAGAGATAAGTTCATCAAAGTGCTTTATCTAACATTTGGTGACCATTAATAATTATAGGGTAACTTTTCATTCATTTTACTGCAATTCAATGTGACGAGTCTGCCTTTTTAAAARTTTACAAAAATAAATTTATTGAAGAAACGTAGTTGACAGAAGACCTTACAAACTTTCATGTATGCATTTGTTCAATTATGATACAATAGTCTTGGCATAAAGACAAGATAGATAATTTATACACATCAATAAAATACAATTTAATGATCATAGTCCAAGTATGAATTGCAAAAGCAATAAGTAAAGCTTGGACTTATGACTAAGTTTGTAAAGAATTTAGATAGTGTGCAATACAAGAAAGCATTAGATGCCTAACTAGCTAGCCATCACAACAAAACAAATTTGACCAAGGGCTCATTAACCTTTCTTCAATTCTCAAATTYACACAAAGTATAATAATCAAGTTTACAAATTAAAAGTGGGAAACCTTTGTTTTGTTTTCATTTATTTTCCAATGAAAGTTTATGATTATTAAAAGAAGTTTCTTATTGAGTTAAAAAATATATATACAAGTATTTGTTGAATTCAAAGAAGAGTAGGGAACAAAAGATTATCTTGTAAAATGTAACTTTAGCTTTTTGGTGATCTTTTGCAAAAGTATGCACCCAAAAAAGATACCTATCATTTTCTCATTACGTTAATGTTCCCACCAAATTGATTCATTTGATATTATGTTATTTGGTGATGACTCAATGACTCATACCATGCAGCTTACTATATACGTACTAWATGTYCAACCCACTTACACTTACCCAATTGATATTTTATGCACAAAATATAAGTATGCATATATTATTTCGGTTTTTCTAATGTGTGRACGGGCACATTTTAAGACAACAAATTCATTACTAAATATTTGATTATATTGCATATCTCTATTAATTATTTGATTACAAGGATATTTTCATGTTAAATATGGTAGGTAATATTTTGTAAACTCCTATTAATTGCTTATTCCTATTAAMGATTTGATTGAAATCATCTATTTTATAAGGAATTTGTTGTCTTAACACGTGCAATTAGAAAAACGGACTGTATTTTACATGAATATGAAATAAACATTTTGTAAGAAAGAGTTTGAAACTATGAGTGGGAAAGCACATGTAATAAGGTGTTTCAAACAAGCAATTCCACAATTTAAGGGAGTGGGAGTGGGAGAGTGGACATTTGACTATTTTGAGCTAATGAGTTGGTTTAATATAAATTAAATTTAGCTGGAATTCAACTTTGTAACTTGTCCTCACAACTCACAAGTATAAAAGTCATATGSTTGCAACCATTAAGAAACAAAGGAATGAAGTACTTGTATTGAAATTCACCTTCTWTGAAGACCTAGATATGATGTGTGACATTTTCTCATATYTCATAGGGGTTGAAATGTGTTGWTCAATGCTAGACAGAAAAACCACAAATTATGCATTTGATCACGCCTCTCCAAGTCTTGATCGATTGTCTATGTGAAAAKTTATGAATTTAATCTTCTTTCTTTTTTAGATATGTCTTTAATCATGYATGTCAACTATTTTAATAAACGATAGTTTCAGGATGACAAATCGAAAACTTAGGATCGCAACTCTTCCACTATATTATCAAAACACACAGCTTTTCTTTGGCATAATTGGCCCAGGTTGGTGTTGTTTAAGACACAATTTAAGGCTATGTAATAAAAAAAAAATCATTGAAAAAAGCAAGAAATGTTTTCAGTTTGACCAAATTATTTCATTACAAACCGATAAATTACTAATCAATCCAGTGACATTTCCTGCAATTTGTATTATAAGTGAAAACCAAGAACAATTGGGTTCAAATGTTCAATTTCAACTTCAACTTTTGGCAAGGAATTCTGTGCAAGTTGAAACCTCAAAAGAACTGTTCCCTCCAATCACTAAGGCCATTATACTAAATCCAAAATTAAAGGAATTAATTTTAACTTCTATTCTAGGACAATATTATTTGCATCCAAAACATGAATTTGACTTTTGGACATATAACTATATAAAATTCTTGTCTAAACACTTTTTTCCTCATTCTTTTTGTCTAAAACTGTATTTAATTAAAGGTCATATTGGTATGTTCCTAATTTTTTTCAGAAACATATTATGACCACTTTGAATCAGAATTTTGGCTTATACTTTACTTTGTTTTTTCAAGTCACACCACAAGATTCACACGTTTTTGCAAACAATGTTAARCACAGTAAAAATTTACAGAAATGATGATTTGGTAATTGAAATTTATGAAGAATAGGGGTGAGTGAAAATGAAGTACCGCTTAAAATCAAATCAAGCATGCTTTAAACAATAAAACTACGATTTCCCGAGTCGAATAATTACCATAGAGAAAAGCCTAAAACATGTCTGGGAGAAGTTGAAACTGAACCCAGAAAAGAATTAAGTACTGCAGTAACCAAGTCAAATCGAGCATGCAAATAAGCAAAATCGTAGCATGAGATGCGGGGAAGTTTGAAGAGAACTTTTACTTCCACCGAAGGGATTGCCTGATTCCAGTATATACGAGTCCAACAGACCGGCCAATCAAGCTCACAAGGAAGAATGAGGTAGCGTTGCGGACCTGGGAAACAATAGCTTTCACCATAGGCACTGCTATGTCAAATAACTCGAGTATGAGGCTGAAGTAATACTTCCTGAAACCAAAATATAAACAAGGAAATGGAACAGTGAGAAAAAAATTGTGTCAGGCTATCAGCGAAACTTTCCGGACAGCTAGGAGGAAAAGTTTAAGCATTGATTAATAACTACGGTGAATTCAAAAGGGAAAGGTTCAGTCGTTCAGATCTCTATAGCATTGTCTAGAGCTACTACTGATTCATAAATCATAACATTAAAATGGAAAAGCTCAGTGCTGTGGAGACTAGGAATTGCTAACATTAAACGATGTTTAACAAGTTTAAGCAAAGAACCAATGGTCCGTCCAACTAGGACAAGACTACATATTATTTTTTAAGAAAACCACATAAGAGATGAAATATTCTCAGTCCCACTTCTTACTTTATTAGCTTAAATAGTGTACATTTTCTGAGCAAACAGGATACAAAACATGAACTCTTTTCACCCTAACATGCCTCATTCTTTTTGGATGAATATAGTTGTGCTTTAGAAAGATCCTTATCCATAATCCCAAGGGCACTTAATTGATGTCCATCCACCCTAAGAAACATATCAGGGATGGAATTCGGTTCATAAATGACCATAACCCTGTTAAAGAGCTCCTTGTGGCTTGTACCCTATATAAAAATTCAATACTTTTTAGGAAAAATTTACGTGAATAATCGCAACTTTTATGGGTCTTCCCATAATAATCCGCAGTGAACTAAATTAAGTTCACTACGGATTATTATGGGAAGACCCATAAAAGTTGGGATTATTTACGTAAATTTTTCCTACTTTTTATACATTTTTTTTAAAGACCCCCTTCTTCTCTCTTGCTTTTCTTCCTCATATTTCCCCTTCTAAGAGGTAAATAAGTAAAATAACTAATCGCCATCATGTCCCAAGAGTACAAATCCTTTGCAGCTGCCAGCCTGCCATTGGTTTGACTTGCTGTCTCAAGATTGAAACCTTGTACAGAGAAGATGTAACATGGCATTTATCAAAAGGTTAACTTTAAGAACGTTCAACCATTTCAAGATAGATACAGTTAAGACCAACATCATCACAAATTTTCCCTGGCCTTCCAACTTATCAAAGAAGCATGCCAATAAATGATTCGCTCCATGCTAGTGAAATAAGCTTTGAATATCAACTCTTACTTATTTTAAAACTAGTTTATTTTACACGCAATGCGTGCTCCTCTGTTATTTACTAGTTRATTTTGCACACWATGSGTGRTTGGCATGTTAAAACTTATCTTGATAGTAAACAATAATACTTCATATGAAAAGTATTAGACTATTGACATTGGTTGACTATAATTTGTTTTACTACTTAGCACTCACTAAAATAACAAATAGATTGAGTAAAGCTAAAATTGTGTATAACCAACGTTTTCAAAGTAACTACCTTATCTTTACCTTTTTTTTTTTATTTAACTACCTAACCTTTGCAATTTGTTTTTAAATCACTATTAGACAACGGAGCCCACCTCCGTTATTTTCCCTTCCTTTCCTTAAATTCCTCACGAGTTTCCCTCTCAACTCCATTGTTGCCCAAAACTAAAGTTCAAGCACCAAATTGGAGGCAATTTCTACATTTTTAGGTCATAATAGAAGTATTTCAGGTTTGTTAATCCTTTAATCCAACTCTAATTTACAATTTTTACTTATTTAGGGTTCGTGTTTTGCGGGTTTTTCAATAATTGATTAGGTATCTTGTGATTGACTAGTGTGATTAATCATTGTTCACAACTAAATTAAGCTTATGTAGTTGGTAATTGTAGGGAATTAAAGGTTTAATCAGTCAACTAAGTTCAACAATTAAGAAATTAATTGATTAAAAATTAGGGTAAATGAGTGTGAATTACCTTCTACTTCATGTGTGAAAAGAAGCTATAGTGAAAAAGGAGGAGAGTTGGCAGTGTAATTTTGAAGAAAATACCATTAACAATGGTTGGAGGAGAGTTAATGGAGGTGAGAGAGTGAAAAGGGAGAATCMTGGTGAATTTGGGGTAAAGGAAGGGAAAATAACGGAGGTGGTTCAATTAAAACAAATAAGGTGGTAATGATATTAAAACAAATTGCAAAGATAAGGTGGTTCAATTAAAAAAAAAGGTAAAAATAAGGTATTATTTTGAAAAAATAAAATTCATAAGATGGTTAAAAACAATTTTCCCTTATTWATTTGCACCGCCCTTAACTATAAATTCAAGTTTCTTACTTTGTTATCTAACTGTTTCAAATGTAAATTTTAATTTCAAAATTTTATATACGGAGTAATTTGTTTAATATACATGGTAAGTTGCAAAAAATAAGTTTTTTTTTTTTTACTTATTAGGTAATATTTATTCATTGATTTCATTAAGGGCAAATGAGTCTTTTTGGGAGGGGGCACCATCTTCCTCGCCCCATCTCTTATATACTCCCTCCAATCATAATTAGTTGCTACATTTTCCTTTTTGGGCCTTTTTTTTCTTTTTTACTTGCTGCATTTTTATTTTAGGATTGTGGTCGGTTGTGAAGCTCACTATTTTTTTAACAATTTTATCCTAACCTTTTGTCATTATTCACCTTTTAATCACAACAATATCCTTACCAATCTACATTTTACCACTCATTACATGTGACCCCCACATCCACCTACTTTCACCGTTTCTTTTTAGTGGCAACTTTTGCCAAATTTGGCAATATCAAATTAATGGCAACTATTTTTTTCTTTCCTTTTTTGCTTGTCATTTCTTCCTATATCTCTCTTAATCACATGCCTCACTTTCTCTCTCTTTCACTTTCGCACTCACAACCAAATTTTGCCTAGGAGTATGTGTCTTGCTCAAAGTTGCCACTAAATAGAAAGAGAGYAAGTACATATTTCTTAATATTTGTGCTTTCCCCATGCAGCAACTAATTATGATTGGAGGGAGTAATAGTATTATCTGTAGATTGTAATTGMAACTATATATCCAAATCAAGACAGCAGTCACAACCCAACATGCAAAAAAGTCTGGCTTCTACTCTTACATAAGCACGCATGTCAACTCATTCACATAACAGATGAATAGCACTAGGCAGTTGGCACCATAGTTATTCACCTCAATTTTCTGCATTAAGCAATTGCAAAAATAGACTCTACGTCTTTATGCACAAACTTTATTCGTGCTCATTTAAGAAGCATAAAATCTAGTTTAGCTAGGCATGCAAAATAAAGTTGTATGGGGCTAGACTGTGCATGCCAAGACCTCAATTTTAGTGTTTCACTCTGTTCATGTTGCTGACAACTCTGACAAGTAGTCAATCTACAACTACTAAATCCATTTCAAGATGCATTTGACTTAAAATTATTTTATTTTCCATAAACATTCAGGTGATAAGGGGATCATACCATCCTTTGAGGGCCCTCAGTTCTCTTGTGCGCTTTAGGTTCAGAGAGAAGGGGCTGACAACAGAATAGTGAAGTGAGGACTGCCGTGCCACAGACTTCCTCAGAGTAAGTCTTCTCCACCAACTGAAACTATCCTCATGATTCTCCACTGGCTTATGATAAGGTTCAATCTTAAGTACCCGCAGATCAAATCTATCCTCATACATCAATACAATTTCTCCYAAGTTCTGATGAATCCACTCGCGCATAGCTACCTTACACCATAAATCCAAATGCAAAGAATCAAGGGGCAGAACTGCAAAATATTCAGCAATTTATATATGCACGGAGTTAACATCCTTTTCTTTTAAAGATTTGACATTGTATTCTGGAGACACAGGAAATCTTTTCTAGTTCTAGAGACTAAATAGATTATGTCACTCTTATTCCTACYTTGGCATCAAGATTGGATAGTGTGACATATTAATAKATGAAAGGTTCTGGCAATCACTGAAGAGCGGGAAACATAATTGAGTGGTTACAGCAAGCAATACTTGTAAGTTATAACTTCAGTTCATAAGAAGGAAAATAGAAAAAACATTGCTTTAAAGCTATGTTTCAAATTGGATATTGCACATTTGACATCTAATGCGAGATCAAGTTTTAAGCATCTATTTTAGGCATGGATTTAAAACTCAGCCGTTTCATTAATCATTATAGAATGGCCGTTCTATAATGGATTTTGGACTAGCCATTCCACTACCCCYCTATATAACCCCGTGATAAAAATCACATCAATCTCCTTGTGTAATTTGTGTTGTCTGTTAWTTAATGGTGAATTTCCACTTTAGACCTTTTCTAAATCGTTTTATTTTGTTTGATTTGACTAATACATATATTAAGTAATTTTTTGTTCACCACATGTTACCCACATATAAAATGTAAATAGAGCTTAAATCCAGAGTTTGCTGCGATTGGAACCACAAGTCTGATTGTTTTGCTATGATTCTAGTTGAGAATATGCAAGAAACTGATAAGTGCTTTAGCCCAAATCTCTTTGGAACCATAACCTTGCTACCCACTATGTCAACTAGCCCAACCATTACAACACTTTTGGAAATAGGAAAAACATTTCTTTTCTACTCTTTTATTTACAAAAAGGAGAGCTTGCAAATTAGTCCAAGGCGGAAATCAATATAGCTAAACATAATATGATACACTAATTTCTCTCAAGTTCCCAATCATATTGAATAATCATCCTATGCTTTTCTAATTCCTTGTTATTTTGGGTGAGAAGGGGGTCAAAGAAAGGTTGAGTGGCGTGGGAAAGGAATGATGGAAGCCTTGCATTATGTTTTGGAATATCAAAGAAGGGAAAGGGAGCACACATACAAAATACCCCAATGTAATAATCTGTAATATGAGAATGTTTAACGAGCAGCTGAGCAGGTCACTTCTTTTAGTGAAGGTAAAGACTGCAATTTTTTATTTTTTTTTAAAGTCTTCTCTTTGAAAACATTGTCCACCAGTTATAGAGGATAGGTCAACACCCACTCACCAACAGAGGACATATATAGTGCAAAGAATAATGTAAATGGAAAAGAAAAATGAAGCAGCATGAAAAGGAGACAAGATACCTCATTTCTTGATTTCTGCAGAGCTCTGGTTGACAAAGTACATAAGGACAACCCAAAATTACTAATCTTTTCAGAATTTTCACTGTCAACAGATATAACCTCCAGATATATGCTTGATATTGCATCAGCTAGACTAATGATCAAATCTTCCAATATGGCCTCAGCATGTAAAGGATAAGCATTATGATCATAGTAGCTACATTCCCTGTAACAAAAAGGCAGATCCAAGTTCATGTGATGAGTGTTCAGACTTCAGAGAGGAAAGAGGGGAATGGGGTGCTGTGTGGGTGGGTGGGTGGGTGGGTGGGGTGGGGGTGGGGTTTTGGGGTGGGGTGGGTCTTTGCCCTTCAAGCAAACAGACAAATAAAAGATAGGAAGAGATGTAGAGAAGAGGCATGAATATTGCTGAAGCCTGTAGGATTCTTTATAAGCCTTGTATGCCATAGCACATGCCTTTCAAAACAAYGCTTCTAAATAGAAGCCAACCTCTATAATATAAACTGCTGGTATAGTTTTAACAATATAATTATAATAAAATGAAACGAGAGCAAACAAACCTGTGAGAAATTCAGTCAAACCAATAAAGTACCCAAGGAAAGAAAAAWATATTTCAAAATTAACTGTATGAGCAAGTGTGCCATGAACATATTGTGGTTTACTAACAAGTGGAAACTATACAAGAAAAAGTTCGGCCTAGGCCGCCTAGTATTCAGCAKATGGCTAAAGGATATTAAAGTATCTAAAGTGAAAATTAAGAGGTAAGAAGAAAGACTAAGTTTCCTTCAGAGCATTATTGAAGAGCAATCTAGAAGTAAAGAAAGAAAAATAAGTCCCCTAAAATAAGCCAAGGCAAGAAGCCACATGCTCTTTTATTTGATCTGGAATTGAAGGACACAACGTGGTCAAGCAGACAGAGAAGGAGAGATGACAATTTTCAACTAAATGAGATGCACTATGATGAACAGCAGTTTGAAGAAAACGCAGGCATCAACAGAATGTGGACTTTCATAGGCTATCTGATCTGCAACACTTGGGAGAACAAGAAGTTACACCAGCTTAGCAGTATTAAGCAGCGCGCCATAACTACGAAAAAGAATACATTACAACGACTGAGAAAGGATTTATCCAAACTATAATCCTAGTGGAAGTTAATCAGCATCAGAGGCAACTGCTGGAGCTTTTATGAAAGAATCAATGTATTGAGTTTCCAGTAAAGAAGGCTTAAAAAACAGAGAAAAAGGTTTACGGAAAAATGGGGCAGTAACAATGCATACAAATTAAGAATCATATTGATAAAAATAAGTGAATAATTACAGAAAACAGGGTATCAAGTTTTTCACCTAGCATCAGGTCACCAAATTTGCATATTAGCTTCGAATCACAGTCTCACAGTTAGGCTCACAAGGACTTCAACCAGTCCAATAAGCTTTAGAAATGTTGTTGTCAGATATATAGTCCACAAGCCACAAGGAATTTGGCGATAGGATCGATTGACTAAACTATAGAAGGATAGAAGGTGTTCTTGTTCTATGCACGTCCACCGAAGGGGAAAAACAACAGATGGGACTTCTTACTGCCAGACCACCACCATCACACCCACCCCACTAGACAAGATACAACTACCTTCAATTCTACACCCATAACCCTCTGTGAAAAAGGTCGAATTATTAAAACAAAACAGATCATTGTGAGCAAGAAAAGACCTAGAAGGCTAGAAATGGATAAAATAAGCACTTTTGTAGCCGAAAAAAGCTAATGAAAGGTTAAGATTCGTAGAGAATAAAGAACACATGAGGTCTAACAAGAGGCTGTAGTTTAAGACAGTTACATGACATTGAAATCATCACTGCAATTATCATAAACCTTAAGAAGCATATATAGACGGTTAAGACCCTAATAAGATCTGGTATAGAATGAAGGTCAACGAAATAATAACACCTTAATCAACTTGATCGTTAGAGGCTACTTCTTCCATTCCCTTTTGTTTATCCATCTAGAATCTTAGCACTATTTATAACAGGAGAATCTTCTAATTTATTACCTATTATAATAACTAATAGCATGACGGTCTTTTGATTCGTCTCGATGATGATTTTATATATTCAATCATTAATTTTACTAATATGTAATGAAAGATATTAAGTCAACAAGTGCACTAGCAAACATGCAAAATCAAGTGAATAGAACAAATGAGAACGGAGGTGCGATCATAATTCGCAAGATGCCAGCGACACTGTCACAATCAATTCAATAAAATCTTAGGTCTTAAAGGGGATATATAATTTAACACATGACGTGGTGAGTGTATCTCAATTTTCATCCAATAATTTTTTATTATATTTATCAATAACAATAGAAAAACAGTATTAGTATGATTATAACTATGTTTGACCTTGCATGCACAAATTTATCAATAATGATAATCGATAGAAATAAGATCACTTTTTATTTGTAATTTAATTTATTTGATTTTATCTAATAATTCATTTGTAAGTTAATGAAACCCTAATTTCTAAGAATTCTTTAATTTTTTTGTAAAAAAAATTAAGATATAATCCAATAAAAATGCTAAACAAAAAGGATTTCCGAGGGAAAATTTAATAGAATTTTTCCAAGTGCTCTCCTTGGGCTACTTTAGTATAAACTACAGAGTATAGATATTGTACGACACTTAGACCCCGTGCAAATGTAGGGTGGACGTGTGTAATATCAGAATATTAATGTTTCATAAGATATATCAAAAGAGGGTCAAAAATCTTGAATTAAGACTTTGTTATATATTAGAATTATTTACATAAACCTATAATGTATATAGATTATGAAGATCAACTTGACAACAAATGATGTTTCTTAACAATTACAGATATAGCATTTCAGTACAATATTATTTCGCTGAGAATCTAAAATGACATTGGGCAATGTTTATACCAACTATAAACTACAGAATATCATGAAACAAGGCTCATCTATGGATTAATCTACTTCTGATTGAATTTTTACCAGCCAGTCAACACATTAATCCCGAGCCACATGCCAGACAAATAGATTCCCATAACTCCATAAGAATTATAGACCCTCAAGAATATTATCCAATTGCTCCAGAAGTGACCTTTTTATTAGTATAACAACCATATATAATAATCTATGTTATTTCCAGAAACATTACCTATTTTAGCTAATTTTATACTTCAACTTTGAAACATATTAATAAACAGGAAACTGAAGTACAATAATATGAATACATCGGGCAAATCCAATAAAACGCTCACAGTTAAAAATGCCAAGGATATCCAAGTCTACAACAATATTTATGCTTTTCAAAACCAGGTACTATGTAAAAATATTCATAAGGTACCGGAATAAGGATCAATAACCTCAAGAAAGAATGACAAACACTGCATTTATAGAATACCTAGTTCCTTGTCCCAAATAATATACTCCTCTAGCTAATTGAATAACCAGGTTTCCAAATGTTGTCTAAAATCTTTTTGTTTTCTTCATATTTCTTCCGTTTTATTTATTTATTTTTTTAAATTGCAACATTTGCCTTTTTTGGAAATTTCATAGTATTTGCAAAAAATGTTTTCTTTCTTTTCTTGTAAACCCTTTCTTTCTATCTATCTCTCACTTGATCACATATCTCACTTTATCTCTCTGTCTATTTCCTACTCACAACTAAATGTTGTCAAGAAGTTCAAGCAAGGCCATTTGTTGCAAATAAAAAGAAAAGGAGGAAGCATTTTTTCTGTTTGCTTTTGTATCTAAGCAACGAAAGACTCTACACTCAACGCAAAGTATAATACATTCATATTATTTGTAAAATACATCTATTAAGCAAGCAACAACAGCTTTCTTGAATTATAATTTGACAAAAGAACAACTAGAGGACCCGACAACAATGATACAACTTACCGAAAATAACCGTATCTGAGGAAGCCTATTAAATCTGCAAAAAGCTCCATCTTGCCGGATTTCCTAATGTTCCCTAAGATAGTATCATCGCCTCTCAGTTTTTCAGACATGGAAAACAAAAGCTCCTGAAAAAGAGACAGCGCAAAGCGCAAATGATAAGCAGCGCAACATTGTGACTAGGTTAACCACATATACAATAAATATAATATAATATAATATAATACCTTGTCAGCCTCACAGTTTTCTGTGCAAAACTCTTTCTCCATCCATGAATACAAAGTTGATTGACAAGCCTTCTTTATAGTAGAGGAAAATAAACCCAGCCACTCCTCCCTTTCTATAGCCATTGATATATCTGGGATTTCATTAACCTGCCAAGGCAACTGAGAAACTTGAGCAGGAAGAAGGAAATAACATTGCAACAAACTGAAGTAAAAGCCAATCATAAACTAAGAAACAAGTAATCACGTGAAATAAGTCCCTCAACCAGTATAAGAAAGTGGGCATGATGCATGACACGATGCATCTACAATCCAGAGATTCTAACATACTTTTATCCAATAAAACTAGAAACATCAATTCAGAAAATTATATCACAAAGAAAACTATGACATGAGAGTGTATATAGAATGCCCGTTGAATTACCCTGCCATCCTGATGAACATTTTGGATTACAGTTTTATATAGAATGTGTGTCCACTTACACCTGAACAGAATAGATTTGATGAGCAACATGTAAAGTTTTTGGTTTGGAATATTGGAGACTAGAAAGGGAAACTAAAGTTGTGGGGGTCAAAAGCCATCCATAGGGATAAGAAAGKACAAGAATTATCCAGATGATAAACAAGTGGTGCAGGACATGCAAGGCTCACAGAAACTCCACGCAAGATGGTAAAGGAATCCCTGAAAAAACAAATTATAGAGGTGAGTTTACCTCTCCCTGGGATYGCTGCCAATGGGGCACCACACAAATTACCCATAGCCAACATGTACCCCATTGAAAATTTGGAAGAAATGTCAACAAATTAATCACCAAGAATTTATTCTCCTCCCTTCTGCTACATTTCCACTTTGACAATATGTAGGTAGTCATGAGGGGAAATGTAAGTAAAATTTATGATTGTTATTTATTTATTTTTGACCAGCTAAGTGTCTTTGCTTAAAAAATAAAAAAAATAAAAAAATAAAAAATAAAAAAAAAACTACAGAAGATAACCAAGTTCACATGTCTAATTTATGTATGTCCTTTATTTTTCTCAAGTAGATGTTACACATTCTACTTTAAGAAGTTTCAAATATATGTTACACTTCCTTTTGGGCAACAAATTCTCTTTACCGCTCTCTTATCAAATGAGTCTCACTTTTTTTCTCTCTCTTTATCTCTCTCCTCCCCTACTAGAGACCACATCACCAAGTACAATGTCTTCTGGCCTTCTTCAACCGTGAAGTGGCATTTRTCCCGATTAAGCACAAGATTCACCTCTTGACACTGTTTCAACACTTTAACCAGATTTGCAAGGAAGTGTCAAATGATGAACCACAAGGTAAAAAAGTCAACTATGAAAACTTTAATGGAAGACTCTAACCTATCAAAAAAGATGGTCATCATGCACATTTGAAAAGTGAAAGTTGTGTAACATAACCCAAATGGCATCCTTCAATAAACAAAGGTACCAAAAGGGCATGTGAATGTAGTCTTCTCTTAGTTCTCGGGTTGGATAGGGATTTGGATAAATCCATAATCCCAAGAACAATTAGTAACTTGCTAGCTAACCTCTCTAATTTATCAATGAAAGAGGAGACGAAATGGTAAGGGGATGATAACAAAGTACTTAAGGAGAGATCGCCATGGTTTGGGAGGGGAAATTTAAGGCAGTTCTCTATGTCGATATTCAATTGCCACTGGATACATATTTTCAAGACAGTTTTGATGCTAAAGCTATCTGCTGCACGACACTATACGTGCCCGGACGGTAAGTATCAGAACCAGATAGACGAGGAAACAAACTGGAGGACATAAAAGAAACTGCCTACCTCTTTCTCAAGTTGCTCAATTGAAGACAAAAGGTCAATCTGAATTTGGACATCAGCTATGCATATAAACTAACGAGGCCTTTCTTCAGATCTATGTCAAATCAAGCAATATTTCTTGCACAGTAACTACCCATTTTCAATTGCAAGAAGAGACTTTGAATTTCCCGTTTCGTCAACAACTCCCAGGTACATATGGGAATTAACTTGATTCTCCTTGCTGTGCTGCAAAATGATAGAATAGGACAGAGAACGATATACAGATAGTCATCACCCTGACAAAGTCAAATTTTCTAAGACAACTAATAAGCATGTCTACTAAAAGAAACATGTTTAGGAACAGTAACTACCTACCAATAAGATGGGACTTCAGAAGCAACAGATCATGTCGATTTGTTCCTTTGGCAATGTATAAGAGCACCCCAAAAGACAACAACAGCCATATAGGCAAGAATACACTACATTAGAAGTAACTTGATCAATGAACGTACCCACTCAGATGCAGCAGACTGCTCATTATCTAATCATAGTCCCAAGCAGCTACATCTCAAGGGATGTTCCAAGAGAAAACAACTCCAATAATTACAAATTGAAACGCATCGCATTATGCCTGCTGACTCTCCATAAGGAAGTAAGCCGATCTATAATTCTGCTGAGAAAAATATGAATCCAATATACAGCAACGTCAGACTTCTCCTCCAAAACAAATCAGCAATAATTAACAAATTTACAACATAGCATATCAGTAAAATTCAACGTTGAATTTCTCATGACACAGTAGGTCAGAAAATTCACCAATACATGCTAAATACCTATAACATTTTAGTCTCTGAAAATATAATGAAATGCTCTACATGACAGCTACAGATTAGATAGTAATAGTTATACTTAACAAACATTAGAACAATTGCCTGAACTAAAAGTCATGCCAACATCCATTGTTCCAAATTCAAAAGCTGGAACAATCAAGCATTTTATTTTCTTGGAAAAGAGCACAGGAGGTAGAGAAATCCCTTGTCTTTACAAGTCGTTATTAATTGTTTAAAAAAACAAAGCACACACAAAATTTGGAATTCTTAAGAGTAAGATAAATAATATAATTAAATTAATTATAATATAATATATTAGTATTTAATATGAACTTGTTCGAAGATTGTTGAGTAGTCCTGTCCTAAGTATGTACACATTATAGATGATATGCATAAATCACAGATAATTATAATTAGTCTCGCTATAGCTATTAATGTTAATTCTATTACCTTTTTTTTTTTGTCTCATCCTACTGTACAGATTATTACTATTATTTTACTCCTATTTTCTCATATTGGAGTATTTTCATGCCTTAATTTATTACAACGTAATAGATAATGGTTTCGTTTAGAACAACGTCAAAGTACTAGTCATTAATATAAACTTTCCAATAATAATGCCTTACTTTTTACTTATCATTCATTCATAGTTGTTCAATGTTAAAGAACTTACACCACTTTCACTTAATGTATTCCGTTTTGTAATTTCTCTATTAATGTAATTAATGGTTGAGATGGTAGTGCTACATAGTAAGTGCCCTAGCTAAGAACCGATTAAATCATTTTTTGAAGATACATACCGATTAAATTCTGTTAAAGAATCACAACCCTGATGACTGACGAAGTTCGATATAAGATATTAGTATTAATATGTTTCATTTTTTTTTGTTTTTTCTCTATCTCTCTCTCTCTTATATCTTATTGTCTTATTTTTCTTATTTTATTTATTTGTTTCTATTAATTTTACCTAAATGGACTCACATTACATAGGGATGCTTCTATAGTATGCATCGCACACCGATTCATACCTAATCTTAGTGATATTTTGGCACTCATACATGTACTTTAGGTATACCAATTGTTCTAAAAAATATAACCATMTTATGATGGCACACCCCTAATGTCACAATGGAACTCCTAGGATGGTATAAATTAAAAGACAATAATGTTATATGATGACACTGGGTTGAATTGGCATCCTAAATTCCTAATATTAGTTGGGCATTTTCAACCATTTTACAAATTGCAATATGTTCAAGCTAAATTGTTGCTACACCCAAAAATCTTTAGGGGCTTCCAACTTATTCTAACGTCAAAATATTTGGGGTGCATCGAGTAGTGCATAAATTCATTAAGTAGACAAATGATAATTCTATCGAATAACAGCAATTTAATGATCATTGAAAGTTTCAATTAAAAGCAAAATGAGCGCATAATTTAGAGCAATAACAAGCACCTTGAAATTGTTGTTTTCTGGCGTTTGAAGAATGACCCATTTGCATCACTTCGTTGCAATTGGAGCTTAAAATTAGACTGAACAATCGCACATTCAACCATTTTCCAGCCGTTTGAATCGCACCCAATTGCTCAACACATCCTCTTCTCCGGTTCTCCCAAAGAAATGTAAGAAAAAGATGATCTTTTTGAAACCACTGAGAGTCTGAAACATCATCACAATTCACAATGAGCAAATACATGCAACGAATGAAACAGAAATTCAGGAGTGAATAAGTGGTATTGAAAATGTGAAAGTTGTTGCCGAATTATGAAACTGAGACATAAGCATTACCTGAAAGTCAACTGGTGATGAAACAAATGAAGTGGGAAATGGGTGTTGAAATCGCGAGTGACGAAGTGATGAATGACTGAAAAGAAGTGAAGAGTGATGAAGTGGACCATTATTATATCTACAACCCTTGGAGGTGAATCATTTCAAGTCCCTTTTTTTGTTTTGGAAATTTCGAAGGTCGCCATTCGCCAACGAATGACAGCCTTGACGTCCGATAAACAATTACGACTAGTTTTATATGTGGCACCCAATTGTGCATCAATTTAATGTACTTTACAAAAAAATTTTGAGATTTTCTACAAAAATACCCTTATTTTTTGTTTTTATTATACCCCTCAATTTTTGTAATAACCTCACCATAATATAATCACTAGTTTTTAGTGCACGCGTATGCGTGCCACATTTTTTAAATTTATACACAAATACGATCTGAATATCGATCAACATATATTACCCGTAGATCGTATGATTTAATATTGTACAATCTCATAAAAATGATATACTACTCCCATTATTATGTATGTATTGAATCTTGGAGAATTTTTATGATATACATTTGAAAAATTTAAATTTTGTTATAAACATTAATAATTTATGGGATTAAATTAACTAATTTATTTAATTAGTAATTGACTATCTATGACTTATTTTTATTTAACTGATGTTGATTGAGATATGTTGATGGATATATTTCATTTTAAACTTATTTATTCTGACAATTAATAGGGTAAATAAAAGTTTTTCAAATTTTATATTTTACTATTTTTTTTAATTAAGATCATTAAGTGTATTTTGAGTAACTTCATTAGAGGGACACCATTGCTCCCCCCTTCCCTTATATAATAGAGATAATGGTTAACCTTAACCGTGTATAGATTAATTTAGTTTTAAAAAATAAACAACAAAAAAATTATTTATTATACTAAACACATCCCACTAACATAATATTTTCCTGCAAACCTTATTTAATTTTCCCTCCAAACATATTAATTTTTTATTTTTATTTTTTATTTTATTTTTTTTTACATTACATTTATTTCATTAGCAATTTTTAGATACACTTATTTCATTGTTGACTTTTCTAATCATCATGTTCAAATAGGTTTTAACTCCTATTTTAAACACTAAATAAATTACTGCCGTTAATTATTAATTTGATTGTTTGTTAATTTTCAAATTTTTAATTAATTCGTACTTGATACTAAGGCTTGGTAAGACTTCTTTTTAGGCTGGATAAACTAAATTAAATTGGAGCGGATTGAATGTGGTGAATTTCAATTGAAGTTAGTTAAATTAGAATAGATGCTTGAGTAAAGCTGAACTGAGCTGAAGTAGTCGAAATAGAAGTGAGTTGAAGCAGCTAACTGAGTTGAATTGAAACTTAATGAAGGAAGTTGATAAGCGCGCTGAATTGAACTGAACTGAAGAACCATATAAGCTCTAAAGATATGGCTTAACTGACCATATCGTAATTTCTAATTACAATTACTTAAATTGAACCAAGCATGTGCTCGAATTATCTAGTAATAACAAAACAAACACCACCCCACCCCACCCTTACTCCTCCCTAACAACCTATCCTCCACCGCACCACCCCCACCGCCCAATCGTCGCTGCTCCACTTAAACTCCACCACTCAACCGCTAAACCGCACAGCACCCCACGCCCAACCACCACCAGACCCACCGCCCAACCCACCACCCCCTTTAAAATCAAAATAATTTGATCCTAAATAATTTCAAACCCCTAAATCAATTCAAAAATTAACTTAGGGCTTTGATTGTTTATTAGTTTAATTGCAAAACCCCAAATCATATTTTTGTTTTTGTTTATTGGTTCGAAAGTTTAGAACCCTAAATTTTGTTCGATTTTGTTCTTGCGAATTGGGTTCGATTGGGTTGCATTTTGACTTGGTGGGTGTCGATTAGGTGTTTGATTTTGATTTGGGCATCGAATTGTTGTTTTTTTTTTTTTGCGGTGTGGTGGTAGAGTGGTGGGGGATGCGGTGATCGCGAGAGAGCAGCGAGTGGGCGTGGGTTGGTGGGAGTGGTACATGGAGAAGGGGTGGGTTGAGTTGTTCTTTCTTTTCCCTTTTAAATTTTTTTTAAAGTCAAATTTAACCTTAGTTTAACTCTAGTTTGTTAAATAAATCTTTGGTTATAATGTGTAAGGTTTCAAAATTGAGGACAATAGAGAAACCCAAAAATAAGGGTATTTATGGAAATGAAATTCACAGGGTACCTATAGA
Organism: Bassia scoparia; assembly: GCA_008642245.1. NCBI lineage: Eukaryota > Viridiplantae > Streptophyta > Magnoliopsida > Caryophyllales > Amaranthaceae > Bassia > Bassia scoparia. The sequence goes on along the minus strand of SNQN01000019.1, from coordinate 48,615 downwards.
AAATCCAAATTATTAATCGCACGTTTGGGTGCTTATCAGCTCGCAGTAACTCGTGTTTGACTCGGTCAGCGCTCAACTCGAGTTGGTGTTGTTTCGCTTGAATCAGCTCAAAACTCGTATTTTTAGACAAAAATTAATAAATTTCATAGGTAAATAATATTTTGAAAACAATTCACATAATAAAACTAAATTAAACATTTAAATGAAAAAATAAGTAAAGAATTGAAAATATAGTCTACGATTTCTCTAAGAAAATGTGGATTTCAAGTAGGTTAAGATATTAGACGAGCAGCTCGTGATCGACTCAGCTTGACTCGAAATCTAACGAGCACGAAGCTAGTAACCCGGCTCGTGATCGGCTCGCTCGATAAGCACCCTAATCACACGTCAATATAATTAAAAGAAAAAGAGGGAGTCATTTGGAATAGTGACTTCAACCCCACCTTTGATCCTTGACATCAAATGTCGAATTCTCATATCCTCTCCCATTGTAAACCTTTGATCCACTAAAAGAAATGCACACAAATCAAAATTGAAAATATTACAAGATAATAATACTTGTAAGTAGTGATGGCAACCGAGTTGCAAGTGGTGCGGGTCAATAAGGAGACACCCGGGTCTCGTTTTGGTGGGTGGCAAGACGGAGATGGAATTAAAATTGTACCCACCATTGGGATGGTTTATAGACTATACCCTCCCATCCGTTGTCAATATAATTTAAATAAGGAAATTTGTTAACAACTACCACTTTTTGTCCAACTTTGCCAACAACTACCACTTTTTTTTAAAAAAAAAAAAAAAACTACCCACTTTTTAATATTTGTTTTGAATCACGACCCAAGCAGGTTTCCCGCGAAAAACACCAAAACTCGTGTGGCCCACATGTTGGCTGTTTTCTGGTCTAATTCCTCCCCTAAGATATGGAAATTACCTAAATGCCCTCACTTTACTCTTTTTTCTATTTTTTTCTTTCTTTTTCCTTCTTCTTCTCCTCGTTTCTGGTCTAGTCGTCTGCTTCCTTCTTCTTTTCTATTTCTGGTGTGTCCTCTGTTCTTTCGTTTTCTCTTCCATTTTAATTTCTCTTCCTTTCTTCCATTTTAATTTCTTTGTTAATTTAAACCCAAACAAAATCAAAATCAAGTGAACAAAATACCCAAAATCAAAACAAAATAATTGAATCAAAACTAAAATTTTTTCGAGTGGTATGATATTCACTCGAAGACCAAGAATTCGCCCACTAACAGCAACAGTAGCAGGCAACAATGAGCAACATCAAGCCCAGAACATACGCAATACATCCCAGCAACAACGAGCAACATCAACCAAATTCGTACCAATTAACAGAAAATATCGACCAAGAAATTCCAAAATCTCGAACTAATAATACCAGAACTCGAACCAAATTACCCACTAACCCCCAAAAATTTTGAAAAAAATCAAAAAAATGTTCAAATTCGAAATATCTGATTTGTGAGAAAAGAGGAAAATTGAGTGATTAGTGAGTTTGAGAGTGAATTTCGTGAGTGATTGCGAGGTTGGTGTGAAATTGGAGCTTGAATGAGTAAGGATGAGTGTTGAGATGTGAGATGTGGTGAGAGATGAAGGAGAGAGAGGACAAGAAACAGCAAGAAGGCAGCACCACGCATGAGAAGAAGAAAAGAGGAAGGTGATGATGGTAGGTAATAATGGGAGTATTATGGTCTTTTTACTGATTCATGGGAGGGGTTAGAACAGAAAAAAACCAAATATGAGGCCACCACGAGTTTAGTGGTTTTGCTAACCGGAAATCTACTTGGTGCGTGGTTCACAAACTTAACAAAAGGGGTAGTTGTTTTTAAAAAAAAAAGTGGGTGTTGTTTTTAAAGTTGGACAAAAAGTGGTGTGTTGACAAATTTTCCTTTAAATAAAATTTATGTTTCAACATTTAGTATTACTTTATAATAATAAGTAGTAATATTTAAAAATCATAAGTTTATAATTATCTTTTAAATTGTTGTTTCTTTAGGTTAAATTTTTGTGCAAGTAATTAAAATTTTAACTAGCTTCGTGCAAAAATATTTTTAGGCGGTTTTGGGTGGGATTAGGTGGGTATGAGGCGGAGATTTAGTGGGATGGATACCAAGTGGATGGTGGGCGGGGATGGTTTTTAAGTTGACTTAGTAGGCGGGATGGGATGAAGTTGTATCCATGGCGGGGATGGGGATGAAGTTTGTATCCATGGCGGGATGGGGATGGAAAAGACAAAACCGCCCCGCCCCAATTGCATCCCTAATGCAATAGGTAGGATCTGGACCGGATTTTGCTGGATCAGATCCGTTTATTTTGTCAATATCATATCCTACTCGTATCCTCGGATATTTTTATGAGATCTATCATATCCGACAGATCTCAGGTACGAATCTAAAACGGATCTACTATAAAATGTAACTTTTGACCTAAAATACGAAAAAATCAACATTATACACAAAACTTTCTTTAATTTAACCCTAATCTGCATTATACACAAAAATCAACATTATACACACTAACACAAGCATTTCGTGACAGCAAACCAATTCATTGGAAGTTGAGCAGGGGCAGCGGCATGCGTTTGTTTTAGGAAAGTAGTTTGAAAGTTAGAAAGGGATTTTGCTTATATGGATTATTACTCATTACTGGATTATTGGACCAGCCACTAGGGTCTGTTACTCTTGTATAAAATGATTATTTTTTATAAAAAAGGGTAACGGATCCGGATTCTATATATATACCCGATTCAGATCCGTCTTTTAATCAAAGGACTCGTATCTGACTCGTACCCTAGGATCTAAAAATTTAGATCCGTGCCCCGCAAATCGGATATGGATCTACGGATCTGGGCAGGTTGAATTCGGGATTCGTTGCAACTCAAGTGAAGAGCAACTAAGGGAGAGGAAAGGAAGAAAAATAAGGGGTCGTTGTTTCACGGAAAGAATAAACAAAAAATAATAAGATTACCCATGTTTCCTTTAGTTGACATTTGTTTTATCTTTTGTCAATAATTTCTTTACCCATTTTCCTTTTTGCAGTTACCTAAATCTGTTTTATCACCATTCCTCCACTACCTTGGATTAGATTCTCTTACTTCCCTCATTCAACTCGCATTCACCCAACACCACTCTCACCATCTTAACCGACGTTGACCACATGCTCACCATCGAAGACCACATCGAACTATCGGCACCAACTACAACTTTCCACCGCCCACTGCAACTTACCCACCTATATATCATCACTAATCTAACCATAGCAACCTGTCACATACTCGCATACCACATCGTAGATTGACCACGAAAACCACCGCTCATTCGTCTCCTTCTCCATCACTACTCGTTCTCCACAATAACGTTCGTCCTCGTTCTCCATCACCGATTATTCACGGTCACACTTCATTTTAGTCACTCATTCCCCTAAATCTAGTTCATTCGTATAGTTTGCTCGTATGGATAAATGATACTAGACTCTAGATCTTAATTTATATGGTCGAATTTTAACAAGGAAAAATTGCAACAAACCCATTTTTTTTCCACTTTTGAAAACAACTACCCAGATTGTTTTTTTATTTAAAACAACTACCCATATTTTCAATTTCTTTTGCAAATCACTACCACTTTTAGTTTTGGCCACTCAACACCGTATTAACACACAAAACCACCCCAACGCAAAATCCCAATTGCAAACCACCCTACTTTTTTGTTTCCCACCTCCAAAACACCCAACACCCACCAAAACAAATCAACACCCAAACTCGTCACACTTAATATTTAGCCTTTTTATCAGCTATCATCCACTTTTGACATAGTGTCCTTTCATAAAAGTGTAGTAATCTCGAATAAGTACATGAATATATCAGGAGATCAAAAATCAATGGTGATATGGAGTTAGTTTTTTCAGTATTATGTGTTCCGCAAGTTTGATAATCTAAAAGTGGGTAGTGATTCGCAAACAAAACATAAAAAGTGGGTAGTTGTTTCAAATAAAAAAAACAAATTGGGTTCTTGTTTTTAAAAGTGACAAAAAAATGGATAGTTGTTGACAATTTTGCCTTTTAACAATCATAGCAACTTGAAGTATTGGTGGTGAGAGTTTGAGAGAGGTTGTTGTTTAGTGCATCAACGGAGGAGACATGAGTACTTTAATGGAGATGAAGACCAAATCGATAACCAAATAGGAAAGGGAATTGGGTGTTTTCCGTTATATTTCATTTCCTTTCTCTTTGTTCATTTCATGCCTTTCCTTTGCCTTAAACCAAACAACCCCTAAGTTTATTTTCCTACGTTTGGTTCAAATGAAGAAAGTGAAAGAAATCTATTGTTTGGTTAAACATTAGTATAGGAAGGGAAGGGAAAGAAAGAGAAATTTAATTTATTTTTCCATGTTTTGTTAGACATTAATATAGGAAGTGTAAGGAAAGGAATGAGAATTAAGATTTATAATTTCTTTCCTTCCAGATTCCCTCAATTTAGGGAGGAAATGAAGGGAAAGAAATTGTAAAYAGACTTTCTTGTTGATTCCTTTCCTCTCGCACCTTATTTTTTCAACCAAATACCAGAAATTGTTGTATTTCGGTATTTCCTCCCCCTTCCTTTCCTTTCTCCCCATTTCCTCCCTACTAAACATGTTCTTACAAAAATTACTCTATCTGTAATGTAATAAATGCAATAAATGAATTAGCACACACTCCCTTATAAAATAAGGTAATTTTGGGTTATGTGATATTACTACTAGTGTACCGGTCCCCAAAAAAGAGAGGAGGGAAATAAAAATTTCTTTTCATGAATAATGCTAACTAGATCAATTATTATCGTTTTGCGTTTTTTTCGAAACTATTTATAGAAGTACCGTCCACGTAGGATTAAGAGTTCATTATTTTATTTTATTATTTTTAAAAAAAAAAACTACATTATAAACGCTATTTGAAATAACGTTTTACAAAATATATAGCTTGTACCTGTCAATGAATACTTCGCTAGTTGAGATATCGTTTAATGATGATACTGACAGGCTTGTCGGTACCTATCAAAAGTACCTTAAACTACCTGCAGCTAGGGGTGAGCAGAAAATCCGGGTACCCGGCACCGAAACTAAAACTGTTCGGACCGCCGGTTCCGGTATCGGAACCGGTGTAACTGGGTCTGGTTCTGGGTCCAAAAATGGGACCGGTCATAACTGGTTCCGGTTCCGGTAATGAAATCTGGGACCGAGTACCCAGTGGTACCCGTGGAACCGGTACCGGTTCTGGGTATCAGTCGATTCCGGTTCTGGTACCGGGTACCCAATGTTTGGAACGGTTGTATAAGATAATTCTACTTTTTTTCTTATATTAAAATCCATTTCTTCTTTGTTGAATTATCCACACACTAAGGATGGAAAGAGAATGATTCATGGACTAAAGATTATTTTTTACAAGCTCAAAGATTATTTCTTCTTTGTCGATTTTATCACCGATAGATTGCTGCAGTATATTTCAAGTTGAAGGGATTATTAAAGATCATTTTTTACAAGCTCAAAATTAATTTGCAAAACAAATTATATGAACTGGGTACCCAATCGGGCGGTTCCGGGACTGGTTCCTAAACTTAGGAACCGGTTCAATTGGTTCCGGTTCCGGTTCCAGATTTTGGGACCTAATCGGTTTCGAGACCGGGTCCGGTTCCTAAAAACTACCAGGTACCCGTCCGCCTCACCCCACCTGCAGTTTGTGGTACAGGATGTATCCACGAAGAAGCAACTACACTGATTAACTGAATTAAAGCATCTAACTAATAAAAGAAATCTTGGTTTGTGATTATATTGAATTAAGACTAATGAAAACGATGAACAATGAAGAATAAACTATATGATTAACGAATCTAGGACTATGGTTCGCTATAGCAGTAATTAGGCATCAAAATTTTATAACACGACTACTCAAAATAGGTTCAAAGCTCTCTCGAATCAATTGAACCATAGAACTACTCCTAACGTATCTCTCGACCTAGAAAGTCTCGTTCTACTATTGACGTTGATCTTGTCAAACCCTACGAAATTGATTATCATGAAGAAATCTAATAGGAATTGATTAAAAGTCAAGTCATGAATCGAATCAAGCCAAATACATGTCAATCATATTGCTATAGATCCCATTGCCCTAGAAATTGAACTACTCACTCATATTGAATTAAACATGATAATTGCAATTGGGGAAAACATAATCAAAAGCATAAAAATTAAAAGCAATAAAGAATAGATTAAGGTGAATAAATTACCAAAAGTGCAATAGATTGATGAATAATTGATGAGCTTTTATTGAATTCCAATTGAATGAGAAAACTAGGGTTCTTGAGAATACGTAATTAAGTTTTTGAAAATAAAATCTAATAATGAAAAGTCCTTTACAAAATTAGGATTCCTCCCCTCTTTACTTTTGATTTTCTCTTAAATGAGCCGCTAAAAAGACTATCCTCTCCCTCAATAAATCAGCCTAAAGAGAATAATTAAATCGGTAAAAACGACCCTGAACCGATCGATTTAAGTCACACCGATCGGTTTGAGGTCTATATGCGGCAGATTCACTAGGCTATCTTTCAGTGCACGGGCATATATCGAGCTTTGGTGGTCCAAATCAAGCATGTGACCTATCGAATCGAAGCTCTCGAAGTCCAGTTTCCAATGCAACTAGAATCACATCAATCCGACATATAGGAAACGTGACTTATGACCAAAAGAGTGACATATGTCCGTAGCTCAACTCCTAGCTCCTCGCTACTCCTCTCAAAGCTCCGTAGTGCTAGCAAATGAGTTCAAAATCACTCCAATATTGAAGCACCTAAAACTCATTTAAAAACTACTAAACAAACATATTAGTAGCAAGGAGGGCCTTAAGAAGGGAAAAAACATTCAAAATAGCAACAGAATGGGGAGAAAATCATACTCCTCCGTTTTTTTTTAATTGTTCCAAACCGAAATGGCACGGTGTTTTAAGGTTGATTGAGTTGAATAAATAGTTGAGTAAGTGGGTAAAAAGTTGAATAAGTTAGGTAAAAGAGTAAATGTGTGAATGAAATTTTATGGGAAATAGTAATTTTGGGTGAAAGATTGGGTAAAGTAATGAAAGTTGACTTTAGAAAGGGGTAAGTCATTAATGTTAGAGTAAATAAAGTAGGTAAAATGTGAAAAAGTTATTTTTAGATTGGTTTGGAACAATTATTTAAAAACATCCCAAAATAGAACTGGAACAATTAAAAAAACGGAGGGAGTATATCAATACAATACATCAGATACATCGCTATTTAGGTAGTGTTTTACATATACTTAGATAGCGAATTGTACATAGTCTCTTCACTACTTTCACTATTTGAAATAGCGTTATTCTTCAATAAAACGCTATTTTAAATAGTGTTCTATGAACAATAATTGAAAAAAATAAACATACTTATTAATTCTATGTGGACAGTAGTTTGGTAAATAGTTGCATACCAAAGCAAAATGATCATTTTTTATCTAGTTGGCATTATTCATGAAAAAAATCGGGAAATAAAGTCAGAAAAAAGAATAAACATAAAGCAAAAGAAAAGTGAGTGTATCAATTTGTTAAGAAGCTAAAAAGGGGTAGTAGGATTAGGTAACTTTTTCATTAAAATTTTATCAATAAGAAAGTAGTAAAAAGTTTGTTGTAAAAATTTGTTGCAAGTTTTGCATTACGAAGGAGTTGTAAAAAATTCCAGTAAAATAAGTTTGGAAAATTCCAAGCTATACATTGTATGATTGCGTTCCCTAAGCTACTGTACCTAGGGGTAAAAGTTCGGTATACATTTTGGTTTATAGACGAAATCGAAACCAAATCGTAAAAATTCGGATTTGAAATCGAAACCAAACCAAACCAAATTAATTCGTTTTTTTTTTAAAAAAACCAAACCAAACCATAATTTTATACTAAATAATATAAATCGATTTAAACAAACCAAACAAAGCCAAACACTATAGAGGAGAGAGGAATAGAAAAGGGATTTACAGATTTAGGGAATTACGATGGTAACTTTTAGCTGGTAGCCATAAATTGCCTTATTAGGCTATTGACTAAAAATGCTCATATTTTTTAGACATCCATATGTAAATAAATACAATTGATTTTTGATTTTTCGAATTTTTAAAGCATCAAACCGTAAATCGTTTTTGGAAATTTTTTCAAACCAAACCAAATGAATTTTTTTTAAAAAAAACCCGAACTCAAATATACATAGTTGTTTGGTTTAGTATTCGATTTTTTTTCTAAATTATGATTTTTCGTTTTTATTTTGTTAAAAAAAAAATCGTCCCACTAAACCCTAATCATCTATATCACAGACAACCGCAATACCCTAAACCCTCTTTCACCCTCCCTCCTCCTTCCTCTTCCATTCTTGCTCAAATTCCAATCAAAAATGGTGAAGAAAAGCAAAAGTAAGCCAAAATCATTGAACATTACACCCTAACAAATTCTGGGTTCAATCTCTAACTTAATTTTCCTGTTGTTTTAATTGTTGCAGAGAGCAAGAGTAAGCGAGTATCGTTGAAGAAGAAGTACAAGATTATAAAGAGAGTGAAAGAGCATCACAAGAAGAAAGCAAAAGAAGCCAAAAAATTGGGAATAAACAAGAAGAGTAAGGTTGAAAAAGATCCCGGGATTCCCAATGAGTGGCCATTTAAGGAGCAAGAGCTCAAGGCATTGGAAGCTCGTCGTGCTCGTGCCCTTGAAGAGATTGAGCAGAAGAAAGCTGCGCGTAAAGAAAGGGTATTTTTACCTTTTATGCTTTTGTTTCGATTAATTTTGATAGAATTTGTTCATTTGGGTATAAAAGTTGAGATTTTTGAATTGGGTTTGTGCTAATTTCAGATAAATGTGAGAGCTTTTGGGTTTTATTTGTTGTTTGTGTATTGTGATAGTGTAATTAGCTTCTGAATTGGATTTATTTGTTAGTGTTGAGGTTATTATGATATGTTTGATTTGATTTTGGGGTTTTGGTGATAAATGTGAGTGCCTTTTGGGTTTTATTTTACTGCTTGTGAATTGTTGATGATGTAATTAGTTCATGAATTGAAATTAGGTATTTTGTTTTGGGAAATTTATTTAGCTAGGAAGCAAAGTTTCAGTTTTTATGATAATCTTCGAAGTTTGAACTGATAATGGGGTTAGTAGGATCGAACGCGAGATCCTTTTGTGTTTTCGTCGTTGTTTCTGTATTATTGGTAGAGTAATTAGCTTACGATTTAGAACTCTGTTTTTTTTATTTTGGATGGAAGTGTTTGCTGGGTTGAGTTTTATTGATGATATTTGATTGAATTTGGAGCTATATTGGGAAAAAAATGTGAGAGCTCATTGGGCTATAGTGCTATACCCCCCCTTTGTTGGTTTTTTTTTTGTTGATTAAGCTGTTAGCTCGATGATTTGGAAGTTGGTAATATTTGTGAAAAATTGTATGCATTAGGAAATTTGTTAATGGGCACTGTATTGTTTACACTTTGGCTTGGACTTTGGACTCAAGAGTTAAGTAAAAATAAAAAATTCCAGGGTAAATTTTGATTTTGTTATGAGGAGAAGTGTACACTGTAGATTTTTTAGTCTGACCTTGTTTGTCTGCTGCTCCTAGAATAATTTGCGTAGCAATACAGAAATGATGTCTTTGAAAGAGGTGTATTGGTCAAGGCGATTGGTTATTTCTGTAGTATGTTCAAGTAATATTAGAATTCTGAGATTTGTTTTTATTTTGGGGTTATTTGGAAATATTGGGATACAAGTAGAAGTATTTTAGGTTTCTTTTTGTTCTCTTGATAGGTAATTAGGTTATTGACTCGGAAATGGAGGTCTTTAAATAAGCTTTTTGTCTTGGGAATTGCAGAATTTGCATTGTTATGTTTACATTGAAATATTGAATCTTTTATTTGAACTGATCCTTGAATCAAATTGTTTGTCATCTGGTCTATATGACTACTTTGTGTGATAAAAGCGTTAGTAGTATTATCAATTATGTTGAATTGTGGAGGTCTAAATGTTTGAATAGCTGCCATTTGTTTGATGGGATAGTGTTTTACCCTAGTTCACCTAAATTGGGTATTTCTTCTAGAATTAAGATTATGCATTAGTCTTTCTTTAGTGTATAAATTTCTCTTCTAATGAAAATCAGCATTACAGTGGATGCGGTGTTGTGAAGAAATAACTTCAATAGAATTTGGATGTGCAACTAGTTAGGGACATAGGGTGGCCTGCGTCAAATTGGCTGATCACCTTAGATGCTTGAAAATGGGTATAGTATATATAAGAATGAATCTTGGTAGAGGGTTATGATTGATGAAATGATTGAAAAAAATCTGTTAAAGAGTTTATTGTACCTTTATATGTAGCAGATAAGTGAAATTACCTTCTTCTTTTGTGTGGTGTTGTTTTGGCGGGACTCCCCCTAAGAGCATCACTACAATGAGTGGAAATTTGTCATAAAAATTTTGATCTAAGTGGTGAGCATGTGGATTGTAGCAGTGAGCATAATTTGCTCTCATTTGATCGCTCGAGAAATGCTCCAATGCTGAGCAGATTGAAACGTGTGGGGCCACACTACAAGCTGCAAAAGTAATTTTTTTTTGCTTCTTCACCAAAATGATGTGTTTTGGTAATGGATATGCTCGGCCCATTAACCAAAACACATCGTTTTGGTATTGCTGAAAGTGAAAAAAACTAAAAGTCACCCTGCATGTTGAAGCTGTCGGCCCAATAGGGGCACGACACATGGGCAGGGGAATTTATTCAACAATCAGATTTCATCTGATTAATTGCAACGGCTATTTTATTAATTGTAATTTTTCAGACCGTTTAAAATTCAAAACGGTCATTATTTTTCATCCTCTATAAATAGACACCCATTTTGCTATATTTTCCACAACTTTGAAAATCATACAAAATCTAAATCTTATATTTTGGTCTTAATTGCCTTCAATTCCAAGGTAATTTTCTTCCTAAATAATTTTATATGTTTTCTGAAATATATTATAAAATATTTTTTATTTTAGTATTATTAATGGTGTTATTGTTTTTGTTTATTATTAATTTGTTGTTGTTAATTATTTTGTTAAATTTGTTTGTTTGTAGTATTCAATTAAATTTGTTGAGTGCTTGTTGTTCTGATAAATGATAGTTTAAAATTTGACGATATTGTTAAATATATTATAAAATTTTTATTTCAGTAGTATTTTTGCTCACCGGGAGATATGTTGTATTTTATTTTAGTCGTATTTGTATGGTTACAAAGCGTTTTAATTAATGTTTGTTGTGTGTTCTTCTTTTATTTTACTTGCTATTAATAAAATCGTTAATTTGTTAACGAAATAATTAAGTTGTTGCCAATTATTCTAAACGTGTGACTAATTAATTAATAACATTAATTAATGAAAAGTTTATTATTTTATTACAAATTATTCTAACCGTGATTAATTAATTAATTATTAATTACGAAATTAATTACAAAATATAAATAATTATTGTCTTAATATAATATAGAAGAGTATGAAAAATTAAAGATGATGTGGAATATGGTGGGGTATGGGAAAAAGTAGGAGAGAGAGTGTTGTGAGCATTTTTTTTTTGATCATTGTTGTGAAGGAAATGATAAAGGTTGAGTAAAAATTTGATGGAAGGAGAGAGAAAGTAGGAGAGAGAGTAGTGAGCATTTTTTTTTTTGCTCATTGTAGTGGATGCTCTAATAAAAGTTGAATCAAATGACTCGTATGGCAGAGTGTAATCTTAGGGGAGGCCGGAGGGGGATGTGACTTTGAGGAAGCATGAAATGTTGTGTTGTTGTTCCTGAGACGCTACTAGCCTACTAAAAACATTAAACCATACCAATTTATTTTTTGTGCAAATGTCAATTCAACTGAAAACTTTTACAGACCTTTTATCTTTATTGGGAAGCCATTAAACTGTCATGATGACTATCTCCAAGCTGGTTGAAAACAGCTTGATGTACGGCAGAGTGTTTCCCCATCATGCTCGCTGCTTGCTGACTTTAACTCCCCCTTACCCAGGGTATTGTGCTCTAGCATAATTGTACTTGTGTTCAAGTTTGATTAACTTTATAGAATATGCATTTATTTATTTGTACATCCAAATTTGATTATACTTCATAGAATATGCATTTTATTTAGGAAAAATGATTTAAAATCCCTACTATTTGTCAACCTCCTAACCAATCCTACAATTTATTATGGTGAAGTAAAGTGAAAGGAAAAAAATAATTGAAACCCTCATTAAACATCATGTGCAAGTCACGTGATATGGGTTTACCTAATTCTAGTTAGCAGGTGACGCGTACTGATTTTGGCAAATTGTGTAATAGTTGGGTCTATTTGGGATAATTAGTTGTGGACTCTTATTGAAGCTTTAAAACTATTGTGAATCTGTTATTTATTTATTGAATCTGGGTTTAACCTAATACTCTAAGCAATTTTCCTTTTATTTTATTTGTAATACTATGTGAATCTGTGACTTACTATGTTATATAAACTAATATGCTCTCAAATGTATCCTTTGGCCAGAAAGAAAGTTAGGAATACTTGAGGAGGATACCAATGCTACCGTTGAGGAACAATCTCTTGAAGAGACAAGAGTAGATGAATCTAAGATTTTTGTTAAAGCCGGAGGTATCTGAAGTTTGCAAGATATTGGAGCTACACTGAAAGCTCGTTCTTCGTCTTTTGATACTTTTCCTTGTATTTAAGGTTTTATGTATTTGCAGATATTCTGACAAGGCATTTTATAAGGAGCTGGTCAGGTCATTGAGCTTCTGATGTCATTTTTGGAAGTTCTTGATGCTCTGATCCTTGGTACCCGATGTTAGATATGGAGAAATTGGTCCTGAACTCAGGTCCAATAAGAAGCTTGTTTTGCTCCTAAATAAATAGGTATGTTTTTAAAATCGTTTTTAAAATCTTGGTGTTTTGTTTAACTTGTAAGACTAGCAGTCCTTTGAAGGTTAAATTGTTGCCTTGAACCTTAATTGAGGCAGATGCTCTCTGAGATATTGGTGCTTTCAGTTTATCTTAAGCTGTTGGTCTTTATTTTTGAAGCAAGTGGTGTTGGTTGATGGCTATAAAAGTAAGCCAAGATTGCTGCAAAATGTTATGAATTTGGTAGTATATAATTTTTTTTACTTCCTCCGTTTCTTTATAACGYCAACTTAAGTTTTGGRACGCTTTTTAAGGAAGAGATTTAATGGTATAAACGAGAAAATAAGGTAAAATAATTTAGCACAAACAAGAATGAGATTATATATTACTGGGCTTAAAATTATTTTATCTAACATTCTCGTTTACACCCTTAAATCTCTTCCTTAAAATGCGTGCCAAAACCAAAGTTGCCGTTAAAAAGAAACGGAGGAAATATATTATCATACACACTCTTGATGCAATCTGATGTAAGATTGTTTTGTCCCTACTCCCTAGCACTTTGGTAGTTTGGTGCCTTATTTTATAATTTTTTGAAAGGAAATTTTTGCAGTAGTGTTGCTTTTTCAGCGTGCCTAAAGAAAATTTGTTTTGCTCATGTCAATGTGCTGTGCTCTAATTTTTTTCTTCTATGTATCAGATCTTGTGCCTCGTGAAGCAGTTGAAAAATGGCTAAAATATCTTAGAGAAGAAATACCAGCAGTGGCATTTAAATGTAGTACTCAAGAGCAACGATCAAATTTGGGTTGGAGGTCCTCAAAGTCCTCGAAGACTACTAAAACTAGCAACCTTCTTCATACCAGTGATTGTCTTGGAGCAGAAACTTTAATCAAATTGCTTAAGAATTACACGAGGAGTCATGAGGTAAAATTCTCTAAGACCTTTATATTTTTTGYACTAACAGTTATTAGTTATTGGTGCACTGGTAYTCGTTTGATGTTAATAATTTRTTTGTTGTATGAACCTTGCCAAGCAACTTATCATATAATCATCTATTCATCTTTCTGTTGATTTGGACCTTTGCAGATAAAAAAGTCAATCACTGTTGGCATTGTGGGGCTTCCTAATGTAGGCAAGAGTAGTCTCATCAATAGTTTGAAGAGAAGCCATGTAGTCAATGTTGGTGCAACTCCTGGATTGACTAGGTCACTTCAAGAAGTTCAGTTGGATAAGAATGTGAAGTTGTTGGACTGTCCTGGGGTGGTTATGCTTAAATCTGGGGAAAATGATGCAAAGATAGCTCTTCGAAATTGTAAGAGGATTGAAAAGCTTGAAGATCCTGTTGGGCCAGGTATTTGATCAGTTATCTTATTTGGTATATGCATTTATGGGAGTGTGGGACTGTGATTTAATTAGAAGCATTGGGTTTAATCTGCTTATTTTGCTGAAGTACTTGGATATGACTACAATTTAAAGTAATTWTTTTTAGAGAAAAGACACTTTTAATTGCATATTGCCTTGGTTAATTTTTTGATATTTTGTCTCATGAAGGCATTTGTTATGCTAGTGTTCATCATAACAATTTATTTATTTATTTTGTGAATATTCATGTTAATTCCCATTTCTGCAGTGAAAGAAATCCTGAAGCTCTGCCCTGCTGAAGTACTAATTACTTTGTACAAGGTCCCTAGCTTTGAGACAGTGGACGACTTTCTGTTCAAGGTGGCCACTGTCAGGGGAAGYCTCAAGAAGGGTGGTATTGTGGATGTTGATGCAGCTGCAAGGATTATATTGCATGACTGGAATGAAGGTATATACTCGAGTTACTAATGACCTCAATTACTCTATCTGTATAGCTGCAGTGTTAAATGCATTTCTTTTCTTTAACTTTCATATTTTTTCCAGGTAAAATTCCTTTCTATACTATGCCTCCAACAAGGAACCAAGGAGAAGTACCCGATTCCGAAACTAGAATTGTTACAGAACTGGGTAAGGAGTTCAATGTTGATGAAGTCTATGGAACTGAGTCTTCTTTTATTGGAAGCTTGAAGTCAATCAATGATCTCCATCCTGTTGAGGTTCCACCAAATTGTCCATTGAATTTTGATCAACAGATGCTCGAGGTTTGCTCTTTTTCTATTCCACAAACAATACTTGCTTTGTAGGGTTTTAGGGTCGGTTAAAAAAAATTACTTGTATGTATGTTGGGTTACCGTTGGATAATCATACATGTAACATGCAACCTATTCACCTAACAGGAAGATCCAGAACCTTCCTTGCAAACTGAGAGCAATGTTTTGATTGGAAATGGCGGGGATGAAATCATGGAGGTTGAAGAAGACAAAATGGAAAAGACCAAGGTAAAAAGTACCACAAGCAAGCAAAATGAGAAGCTTTATGATGCAGAAGGAATGCTCAACACAAAAGTGAAACGAGCTGAGAAGAAAAGACGGAAAAAGGCCAGCAAGCTAGCGACATCAGAGGATGCTATGGATGACGATGGGGATTATGATTTCAAAGTGGATTACAAGCTAAGAGCATCTATGAAAGTTGACGAAGATGACGATGATGAAATCAAGGCCGAGGTGCCTATGGCTGGAGTGAAGTTTGACGATGATGAGTGAAAATATAGTCTAAATCTTTTTTAATTGGTTGGCTCACCCTTAAATTTTGGTAGTKTTGCAAATTTTGTCAAACAGAAATTTGCTGTAGAATGCAACAATGATTTCAAAGATTATACCATAGTGAAAGTTTGTTCCTTAAAATGTTACTTTTTATTGGAAATACTTTAACTTGTTTAACAGCATACTTTGCGCATCACCAGCCTACCATGAGGAAATTGGATTTATAGAATGAAGTAGAGGGTTCAATGCCAAATGCTCGTCTCGTCTACGTTGTACTCTATATTAGAAGCACGCATCTAGTAATTAGGACCGAAACTGGTAATTAGGAATTAGAAATTAGAAGCACGCAATTCTATTAGAAACTACACTGGTTTTCGCTTATGTTATGCTAGTGGCATGTAAAGTGTTCGGCATTTTAAGATTGGAAATTTTGTAATGTTTTGGAGAAATCTAAATTAGGGAGAACTGAAGCAGACAAAACAATTTATATTTTCTTCGTGTTTATTCAATTTCTTTTAAATGCAATTTAAGTTTAGTTTTCATTTATATGAATATTCCAAATTTCCAACCATTTTTGCTTATTTAACACAATTAAACAATTTTTTCTTGATAAATTTAATTTTTTTATTATTGTAAACATTTCCTTCATTTCCTTATTTTTTTAGAATTGGAGTTTTCCGTTTTCGAACATTTCCGTGCTACATAGTTCAGAGTATTGCTTTTGATTATTTTGTGCTTTATTTGAATATTACAAAATACAAAGTATCATTTTAGTCAAAAAGATAATCCGGTTACTAACTTGTAAAGGGGATCATTTAATAAAATAAAATAAATATACGACTGGCATTAATTATTCTTCTTGTTGTTGAGTATCATATGAATTTTGGTGGTGCATTGTTAGAGTAAGCTCAAAGTTTGTTTGTGAATTATCAATTTATGAAAGGATAATGGGGCTATGGACAACGCCACATAGGTAACATAATGACTAAATTGAGTATATAATGGCTAATATTCTCACATGGGTCCGTTTTTCTTTCTCTCTATCTCTCTTCTCAAAAATTACCTAAAGTTTCGTAATTTTACAAGTGTAGCGAGTATGTGAAACGGATAGAGTAAAATGTCATATTTAAAAGGAAAAAACCCTAAATATGACACAGATAATACAAGAGAGTGCCTAATTCCTTCTAATCAACAAAACCTTATGAAAGATTAATAAAAACTTTCGTATTTAATTTCGTTTTAACTCAATTTAAAGAATGTGAAGGTAACTTTAGATAAAGTATGTATTTGTATAGCAGGAAGTAATGTTGCAATATCTTATTATATAAGCCAAGGGGGAGAATGGTGTCCCCCCTATGAAATTACCTAGCTATCCTTAATGATTTGACTATTTTAAAATAATATATTAAAATTCAAATATAGCTATAAAACTAATACTAAAATGGAAATAATTGCTCATCACAAGTTTATACATTTATTCTAACAAATAAATATGAAATTATAACATTAATTATTTTTCAATTATAACAAATTAAGTATTCTTTATTACATATAACAAATATATCAAGTCATCTATTCAAAAGAAAATAGTTGCTAAACATATATGAACAAACCAAGTATACATTAATGAACTATACTATATTCTACAATAAAATTCAAACAAATGAGGTACGATTATTTTTTATTATCAATTATTGGCTTGAAATCATAGCTTCAACTTCTTCAAAAATAATTTTATCCATATTAATTAAATATTAAAAGAAAAAGAAAATTTTGGATGGGAGACTAAGTCACAAAGAACACAAGCAAGACAATGTAACTAGAATTAAAATGTTTAACATTTAATTTTTACTTTTAGCAATTATGCAAAAAAAAAAAAAAAAATTATCGATAAAAAAAATTCAAGCACGCATCGCGTGCATCAATACTAAGTGTTACATATGCCATGGTTCATGCTGTGCCTGTGGATCAGACGAATGGCCCAAGTCCTGACCACAAATAATACCTGCCATTTTGCATTTTTTTTTAAAAATAACTACTATAGTAAATCATACTTTGTCATACCTCTTATCAATAATAGTTTAAAAACAAAATTCTTCCTCATTTTTTTAATAGTGACACTATCACTCACATTTTATCGTCAAAGTGAGAGATTGGAAAGTGTCACTATTAAAATTCGAGGAAAGTTACTTAAACCTAAAGGAACATTTTAGTCATGCAATTATTTATTTATTTATTTATTTATTATTTATTTATTTTTATTTATTTTTCTTCTAGTGTACCATGCTTCTGGCCCAACCCATCTAAATGCCTAAAGGAATTGTGTCCTCGACTCCGTTGCAATTACAGCATATAATTTGGATTGGATTATAGATACAAGTGCTACAACCTCACAAACTAAGCCATCCAAGACGAAGCATTTTGACTATACATAGCTTAAGAAGGGCTCACATTACACACTTTCATCAACTCTTTTCATATTTGACACTTTCTTTCTACTTGTTTAATTAATTACTCTGTAGTTTAATTAATCACATACTTAGTTAAGTATAGAAAAAGATAATCCAGTAAGATTAGATTTTTCTCTTAGTATAATTGCTAATTTGTTTATTTGAGTATCTTTACAACTTGCTAGAGAACCCTAAAATAACTTTAGGTTAAAAAGAAATCAATATGTAATTCACCTACATAAACAAAAATTACAAGGTCACACACACATTAAGCTTTAATCAACAAAAGAAACCTAAGGCCCATAATGACCTTAGGGTGACTTGTTACCAGGAGAAAATGATAGGATATTAATAAACTTAATCCATCTAATTATTATCGGTTTTTCTAATGTGTGCATAAGAGCATAAGTTAACGAAATAAATTCCTTATAAAATAGGAATGTACAAAATATTACCCATCATATTTTACTTAAAAATATTCTTGTAATCAAATAATTAGTTAAAATATGCAACATAATCAAATATTTATAATAAATATGTTTTCTTAACATGTGCCCTTGGACACATATTAAAAAAACCGAATTATTATAAATAGATATATTAATTATTATTTTCTCTCTAAAACTAGTTATTCATCTCTATAAAAGTGAAAGCCCTTTTCCTACCTTCTAGCCGTGGGAGTATTGATAAAAATTGGCGCACCAAATAGAAGAGTTGCATTCTTGCATAGGAGGAAAGAGAAAGAGGAATTCACGCATTAAAAGGTAAATTCTAAACTACGTATTACTTACTCGATCTTTTATTGAATTTTACATGATTTAGGTACGCATAAATGAATAAATATGATTTTTGAAATTCCGAGTACAAAATAGCAAATTAGCAATGCGTGTGTACTGCAATTGGCGAGTCCAGAATTCCACATATTATTACTATAATGGGCGTAACGTTATGGGGAATGGCGTAATCACCGAAACCTACCAAAAATGTGAGTCCAAATTTGTGAGAGAAACATGCATGTGATATCAACATTAAAGTATATTAATTAAGTTGGTTAAAATCTAATTAAATTAAATGCAAAGAGTGAAAACCCAAGAAAAGCTGAAACCCTCTTAATTATATTCATATCATATGCATGTATGACAGCCTAACAATGTGTTGGTTTTCTGCGGATTGCTGCACTACTGCATCTCCATGAACCTAATCTCTCATCACAACTATTCAACAAGCTAAGGTTTTTTTCTTTTCTCTCTTTCACAAATGGTTCTGCTTGTTATCATGTTTATTTCTTGTTTAATAGATTGTGAAACTGTTCGTTTTGATTGTTACAACTGAGATTAGACTAATATGTAGGAATTTGGTCATGTTAATGAATTTTGGGTATTAGAGTTTTTGCAATATTATGGCATAATGTGGAGGTTTGATTTACTGGTAGGCATTGGGTAACACTTGTCTTTTCTTTCAATGTTTTTTCGTGTGCGAATGAGTCACAAGAGCGATACAATTATTGATGGGGTATTGTGAGATATCGTATGTAGCCCCTCAATACTTCAATTTTATGAATTATGATGAATTACAAAAAGCTATTTTTGGCATATGCTGAATTTTGACTGTTGGTTGAAATCAGAGGTTTAGGGATGAGTTGGGTTTTGAAACTATATGAATTTAAGTTGCGCTTTCTATATGATTTTCAATTGAAGTGGAGATTGTAAAGAAGATAAGGTTGTTCTTATTCTTGAAGGAATGTGTTTTATATATGGATTTCGTAACGTAATTGAATTGAAAAACTACTGGATGGAAATATTTAGTTGGATGAGACATTTAAATTAAATAGGGAGCATGGTCAAAATTGTAAACTATGATGATGGAGCTGAATTATTTTCAAAAGTGCAATTCAGTCTAGAAATGTACATTGATAATGATTATCAGTGGTCGGATTCCTTTTCGTGGCCCGGGCATATCGAAACCTGGAGAATAATACAGTGAATCAGTGATAGGCTATGATGGCTTACCTTTCTAAGGATGGTGGGTCATGTTATCGCTCTATTTTAGTGATAAGATCGAATTTGAATAATTATTGAGTGTTTGACATTTTGCTCCATTATTGTAATTCAATGCCGAAATTATGTGACAAGAATTCTGCTTGTCAATTGTCTTGTAAGTGTTGTTGAATCATGGTGTAACTGATTTGCTTCTGAAATATCATACTCTTGCTCCATTCACTGCTGATCTGGGTAGGAGAAAGACTGAGTAAARRGCAAAGCTGAATTGTCTWTCTTGCTGTTTTARAGTGTTCAGAACACAGCTTTCTAACTCTTCTGATCTTGATGWTGCAGACATATTAAATCAAACTTCTAGCTGGACTGCATAATCATATTTGTCGGAAGTTCATCACGTAAGTGGCAAGAAGATGCTCAAATTTCCTGATCATCAAGTTGCCGGGCACCAGGCCCTCAGGGGGCAGTTAGGTCCTCAGATTGATGGATCAGGCCGATTTTACAAGCCTCTTCAAGAGGATGACCGAGGATCTAGAGAGGTTGAGTTCTTCTTCCAATGTAATGTTTTAAAATTTTGTTGTATATATTAAGAGAACTTTACAATGACTTCAATTACAAAGATTTAACATGGGTTAGGCCAAAATATACTAATATTCATATTAATAGCATCAAAGTTTGCATCAGTTTCTAATATATGATAGTAAGTAATATATGGTAAATCTAAACAGGCTTGCTTTCTATGAAGCCTCGCTTCTGCCAGAAATCAAGAAGTCAGTTCGCTGCTTTCTTCTCCCTGCGTTTTATGGTATCGACTGTTGAAGCATCGGATGGATCTAGACGCATCCTCTCTGGTTCTGGCAAGATGCTCGCTCAGATTACAAAACCGCATCATTGACATCAGATGGGGTAGAACATGGTATCCTCAAGCTTCAGACGGACATGTCGCGAAGTGCCTCAAAAAAGATAGAGCACCACTAGCTTTCTTTGGGATTAGAATATCTGGCCTGCAGATTTACCAAGGGGAAAAATCGGTTACTGGAAGCTTGACAGGAAGCAAATTAAGAAGTTTACGGTAGATGATGTCAGATAGTTTTCAGGAAGTTCCTTCTGTCCAACAAATTATCAGATGAATGTTTCGGGCAACTGATCTGGAATGTTTGCCGCAATTGCTAAACTAAAGTCATGGTTTGAGGAACAAACAGATTTTCAACCTTCAATTCTTAGGTTAATACTCATAATTTTATGATGGGAGAGTCCGAAGTGAAAGGTGATATCCTCGTGTAACTGTCAAGCTATGAATTTTGCTCATGTTTTTGACGGCAATGGTGTTATTGATCCATAATTCTTAGGTGGTCTATGCTCTCCTAATCAAATGCATTTTCAGAGACAATTTCAACACCGAAACCAAATGGTTGCATCACCCAGCAGCTGAGCAAGTTTTTAAGGAATTTCGCAGTATTACTGTAATTTTTGACTATTTACTCTGGTTGAGATAATTAGATGTGTAGTTTTGAACTATTGTGTTGAATGTTGATTATTTTAGAATTGAGTTAGAATTATTATTTGTTAAAAAAGTTTCTTCCTGCTAAGTTTTCTGCTTGTCGTGCATTGCATATTTTTGTAAAATATGATGGACCACTTGATGATTACACGAAATGATCACTTTTTGTTTCATTTAATACCGAACTTACTTAAACAAAAATGTGTTTGTGTGATGATACACCTCTCCAAGACAATTCTACTCAGACAAGAAAAGCATTATTGTTTTCGTATTATGATCCCAAAAGTGATGTTTCAGTTGGTATATCAGCCCAGTGGGCACGAATGGGCCAAGGAGGCGCAAGCCCGTGATCCATCCACTGACAAGAGCGGGAGGTTATCGTTGCTCTGTGAAACCAGCCTCACGCGGACCCCTCCACTTTAAGGCCCATGAGACCCGGGCCTTCGCCCAAATCACATGGGCCAACTCCCAACTTGGATAGGGCGGGCCAGCATTATGCCTACCGCAGACCCGACCCAATGGGCTGAAACCATGTTCCATCACCTTGGTGCCCCCACTTGGGTTACAAGCCCTCGTTATTGAGCTCGGCAATAGTAGTGTCCTTATTTTGCATTATAAATTAGAATTACTTTGCTGAAAACTTCGATGTGGGAATACTTTGTTAAGTTTGTCATTTGAACCGTGGCTCAAACTGAACAATATTTGCTAATGAAACTTCCTTGTGTGATACAGTTAATCTTAACATCTGGTAATTTTTCATAATTTCATTTTCTCATGGCCAGTATATGTTTGGATTTTGGTTTGATGAAAACATAATGTTTTTTATTTTGACACGATTCAAATTCGCTCTTGCTTTACATGATTGAATGTTGTATTGAATCGCCAGACAACACAATTTTTCTAAGCCAAACCATTGATCTTCAGAATGGTTTTTTAGATATGTATGTTCATCATTTAATAAAAAATAAAAAGTGATGGTCCAACCAAATTTCGTAGTCATCTGTGCAAGCCTAAATGGGTCGTGAGGGGGATGTACTCGACACCTACTGCACACGTGGGTGCCAATGACTCAGTTAGCCATGTCCCTGCCGGCGAGGGGAGTAGATAGTAGTGCCATTTCAGAGGTACATGCTTGAAGAAGCCAGCCATTCATTCGCTGCCCGTGACCATGACCATACACAGTGCTCTGTAAATTCAATTGTTCCACGACTTTAATGCCCCCACTTAAGCTTGGGTCACAAGCTCTCGCTACTGAGCTCGGCAACATAACCAATCTCACAGAAGTTATAATAACTTGTACACACTGCTGTTATCGATCAATGTGGGATCAATCTCGTTTTTTGCCCACTTCAGATTCTACGAATTCACATGAAAAATCCTCGTTAAATCTTTCATCTTCATCAATTCCATCATCAAAAAGAAACTATATACTTCATATTGTGCATTTGCCCATAGCCAGAAAGTGTATGCAATGAATTGAAGGTGTATTCGAAGTATCAGTAAGAAGCTAAAAAAAGAATGTGATATTTTAAGTAAGTACTAATAACATTGATTGATGTATAATTTTGTCATCTACTGACATATAATCTCTACTATACAAGGGAATGGGAAGGAATATGAGTATCCTTTCAAAAGATTTTAATACCCTTAATGAATTTTTTTTTAAAAAAAAAATACACTATAGAAAAAAATTAAAGAACATTTAATTTTTGACCTTGTCATACTAATCAAGGTCAAAGGGGTAAATATTTCAGCCTAAATTAAATTAAATTGACAAATTTTCTTGACCATTTTTTACCAGGAAAAAAGAAATACTCGGTACATGATGTTTATCTAAAAAAATTTAACATTCACTCACTTAAAAATAAAATGCAGATAATTTATTTTTGGAAAAAAAAGAGAGTCAATAATTAATATGCAAGAAATTGAAAAGGTTAACCAAACAACATTTTGAAAAAAAAAACTCCATTTTTATTTACTTACATTACAAAATTTACGGATTTTTATGAGAGTATTAATTATAGTGGAATTCTAGACAAGATGAAGAATAATTAATTATTGAAAGTAGCAAGTAGGTGAAAATTTGAATGGATGAAATTAGAAGGAGTTAAGTATAAACAAATGACCTTAACTTTTGCTTTTTTTCATCGTTACGGACCTCTTATTTTTATTTTCACCCTTAAGGACCTTTTGATATTTTTTCTAATTAATCTTAACTACTCCCTCCGATTTTTAATATTTTGTGCATTTCCTATTCGGTGAAAAAACTAGGAATAATGTATTATAATGTGAGCGGTGTCAAAAAGTAGGAGAAAATTTGTGTGAAAAAGGGGAGAAAGTATGGAGAAGTAGGGTAAGTAAGGGAATGTGTGGTTAAAAAGTAGGAGAAAGAATATCCCAAAATGAAATAAAGCACAATGCACAGAACCATAAAAAATCGTCCAAATGAGAAAATTGCACAAAATATTAAAAATCTGAGGGAGTACACTAGTTAGATACAAATATTAGCAAAACTAATTATCTTCCTTCTCTTTTCCTCCAAAACTTGTTCTCCAACATTTCAAGTGTCAAAATCTTCACTTTTTAGGGTGAAATTTTAATATATTTAAAGGATTTTGCAACATATCTCAATTGAAAATTGATGGTAAAACATTATATTTAAGTGTGTTATTCCGTATATTATTTTTTTAAAAATATTTTATGGATTTAAGGTTTTTGAAATATCTTGATATATATTGAAACATATTTTGTTCATTTATATAAATATAGATGGAATTTCAATTCATTTGTTAAGTGTTGTTATGTTTAATTTTGAGAAAAATAGGGGATGAGGTAGTTGTTAAAAATCAAATCACATGTTCATAGAAATATACAAATGCTAGTGTTATGATTTTGGTTACTAGCAATTAATTAACGTGAGATGGCATTTGAGAGCTTTTTTAATCCAAAATATAATTTCACTTAGTTAACATTTTTTAAAATAATAAATTTTATACTTTTCAAATAAATAAATAAAGTTTAATAAAAAAAAACTCACCAATCTAATTACGGAGTAGTGTAGTTAATATTAGGGTTTTTTTTGTCCCAAACTACCTATATATCACCCGATTTTTGCGAGAAACTACCTAATTTTCAACTTTTTGTACCAAAATGCCTACAATTGCACATTCCATTGTTGACCACTACCTTCTTCCAATTTTCAAGCGTTGACTAATTTTTCCGTTGTTGACTGTGTCATGTGATGTCACATGTCTTCATTTAAGTTTGATTTTGGCTCCGAATCATATGATTTTCCCTCCATTTTGCATATAATATCCCACATTAGTTCTTCACCTTCATCCTGTCTTATATAAGAGGTATTAAATTCATTCATTCACTTCTTACCTTTTAATTCTGTCTGCAAAAAGCTCTTACGGTTGCTGCAATGGTGAGTTTTGATTATACTTTTCTTGTTTCAATTTGTTTTTGTGTGTTTGTTGTTTATTTTTCCTGTTTCTTTCTCTTTCAATTTTTTTTAATCAAGGATGTCTCCTCTGGCCCTTTAATAAATGTAAATTAACCTATTTAAAGCTCTCTTAATTAATTCACTTCACATTTTAAAATTTTCAAATAAAAGAAGATTTAAAATTTACCAAAGAAACTACTTAAATGTGTTTTCATGGTAAAACAAATATGATTGAAAAATGACACAATATTTAAAATAATTACAATTCAAAGGGAGTCATGTTTAATATAAATTAGCAAAAAAATTCCTTAATTTAAGCACGCATAGCGAGCACCCAAAAACTAGTGAGACATATACATAGTATTCCCGCCGTCTTTTATTATTTGCTACATTCTGACTTGTAACACTATTCATTTGTGAACTTTGACTGTCTTTAGATTTATATACACAAGGAAAAATATACTCCCTCTGTTCCATGAAGATCATGTCAGTTACTATTCATACGCTTCCCAATGCATGTTTTGTATCGCTTATATCTTTAGTTACACATTTGGAAAAATTATAACAATTGAATATTAATAATATATTCATTAATACYAATCAAACAAGACCCCACATGACTATATTTATAACTATACATTGATAATTATTTACAAGATTCTCTTCAKTTGTGAATAYTGAAATAAACGGGTATGGCATGAACTTCAAGGAACGGAGGGAGTAGTCATAATTGATTCGTGTATTTAACTTGAGATATTAGTACTTGAAGTTGTGTCTCGAAAACTGTGAAAAAATTAATGTAGCAAATAAAAAAAAACAGAGGGAATATATAACAGGTTAGCTAAATTATTAATATTTAATTTGCCAAAAAAATTATTAATGATTAATTAAATGAAAAGTGAAGGTTCAATTGATAAGTCACGGCGCATGTATCGTTAACCTAGTTGGTTTAGTTACCGCTACTTAAACCATCTATACGCATTATATATGATAAATAGCCCGGCCTGCTGCTCTGATAAGCCAGCACAAATTCGCTAACCGGTTCCGTTACACCCAACAGCAACCGTGACTTAAAACAATTGTCCCAACAACTTTGATACCCCCACTTGGGTCACAGGCCCACGTAACTAAGCCCAGTTATCAGAACTAATACAGTAAGTCAACATATATAAAAATATATCAAGATTTGTAATTTAACGATGTGGGAGCATTTCAGCGAGTTCAACACGTACAACATTATACAGGATTGCTGCACTTTAGTTTCATTCCTCTCTCCTTTTTGTTTTGTTACTCATGGACAAGATAGTTGTGTTTGTCAATGACTCAATACAACAAATGAAAGATGTGTCTGAAGATCGACACGAATATGTTTCGCTTCTGGCGCCATTAGCTCAAACTGCAGATTCTGATACCGGCCAATGCTCCCTCATCACTGCTCGTTATTCACTCTGTATTCCGGCTTTCTTCTTAGGCACTGAGCTTAGGTGTTAAATATTGATCTAATGTATGTTATAGTGATTGATACAAACTGAGCTGGAAATGTCAATGTTATTTAATAGCTTTCCACAAACATCTTGACTTAAGCCGGATTGAAGGAATTGCAGGCATAAATCTCTTACATTGGACAATTTAGAGTACTAATTGATAGTAAAAATATGAAAAGTTTGTTATAAACCCCCAAATGTTTTACTCCCTTTGTCAGAAACCCTCATTGTTTTTCAAAAATTTACTAAACCCTCAAACTTTTGCATCGAGTTTAAAATGCACCCGCATTTTGTAACTTCTGGTACTTTTTAACGAAGATGAGCCAACATCTGTTGCTTATTTAAGAACTTCATGTACTTCTCCCAATTCTCTCAACGGTCATTTCTCAATTTTGAATTTGAGAAAGAAGAATCTTCAATTGAAGGCAAAAATTAAGGGAATTCTTCATTCAATAATTCAAGGTGCAATTTCTACATTTACCTGAATTATTAAATGAAGAATTCCCTTAATTTTATCATGAGCAAATTAAAAAATTGCTAATATTATTGAAATAATCAAGTTGATCTAATAATATCAAGCAATCAATCATCATATACATCATTATTTTAATAGCAAACAAAAATTCATCATTTAATTGCATTTGTATAAGGAAAATATAAATTCGCAAATTCATAAATAGTAAGCAATCCATGAATAATTTCATGATACAATAAATAGCAAGCAAATTAAAGAATTCATGTGAAAAAATAATGATTGAATACTTTGCAAAAATCATACATTAATAAATTAAATTCTAATTATGTCTTCTACCCAAATCAGAAATAAATTGTGCTAATCGAAATTGTACTAAGAAACGTTTGGAAGAAAGAGTTGAAAGAATTTTATGGGAATTGAGAGAGAGGTATGAAAATGAAGGTAAACTTAAAAGTGATAAAAAATAAAGAAATTTAAACAGTATAAAAATAAAATAAAAAAATTTAAAAAAATATATATAAACGCTATCTTCTAGGGTGAAGCGTTACTCAGAGTAACGTTTGCCAAAACAACTCATAAGTTACATCTAACTTTATCCACTACCTATGGAACAAGGCTGCTATCACTAAGCTTCTTTGGGATTTGATGCATAAATATGATAAAATGTGGGTAAAGTGGGTACATACCTACTATATATGTGAAGAAATCTTATTTCTGGGAATTCAAGGTGCCTGCTAATTGTTCTTGGTTTCTTCAGAAGATCTTGAAAAGCAGACAACTTGTTGATGACTATGGGGGATGGACTTCTTTCATGCATCAAGGCAAAGTCTCCATTAAGAAGTTGTATACTCATCTTAGAATGCAAAGTCCAAAAGTCTTTTGGAGTAGGTTAATTTGCAACAACACTACTGTCACTCCTAAAAGCATTTTTATCTTGTGGCTGGCTCTCTTGAACAGACTCTCCACTTCTGTGAGATTACATGCTTGGACTCCTAGTATTTCTAATGTTTGTGCTCTATGCCACCTTGGACAAGAAAATGTTGAGCATCTCTTTTTTTCGACACTACTACATTAAAATGCAAATGCAACACCAAATTGCAACGATTTTGACTGATTGAACGGTTTAATGCAACACTTATAAGCTAAGGTGACAGTCTCTTGCAACGGTTATAGCTAATCCAACACCTTTTTCAATTTTTTGCAACATTTTGTAATAATTGTTGCAATAGGTAGTCTAATGCAACACTTTATTAGAAAAATGCAACACCTATTTTACAACTGTTGCATTAAAGGTTGAAACAAGTACAAAGTAGAATTTTGAGATGAATTAGCTATTGCAACAATTAGAAATTTATAGGATATAAGCATATACATTATGCATAATACAATATGAACCTTTCCTTTTAATTATATTAAGTAATTTAGACTAGATTTGTTAAGTGTTAGTAATTTTTTTAAGTAGTAGCTAATTTTTTGTTTTTTGGTCGAAGAAGGGTAATAAAATTAAAAGAATATCTTGGCATCAACTCCATTACACTCAAGCTAAGTTGTAGCTACTACATTAGTTCTTTTGTTAATACATATTATAAAAGGTCATTAACATACAAACACATATTATTAAAGGTCATTAACATACAAACTACTTTCGAATAGAAAATTTGACATTCTGAGAGCAAAGTGAAGGCTTAAAATGGCTTATATTGCTTGGCATCCACATTTTTTTTAAGAAACTTGGTATACATTAATTTCTTTTGTGTGGTACTCCATGGTTCAAGTATTAGGCATTGATACGTACTACACCCATCACTTAAATTGTATTCATTCAACTTAATTCAAAGGTTTAAAATGGCTTACATATGAACGCACACGTACACAGTTTAATCATTAATCAATTATTTGTTAAACATCAATTAAATCAACTAACATAAGATCTTTTATGGACCACAAAGAACTATAAGAAGTTGACAAACTATTATGTCACGCTTAAAAAATCCAAGTAAATAAATCTCCGATTATCTAAATTATTGAACGATCGAACGTATTTTGCACCCCCAGTTTGAAATTTCTGGGTCCGCCACTCAGGAGTGATGTGGTCCTTGGCTTGAGGAGAGGATTGTTGGGATGGACAATCCAAGTCCCACATGGAAAGAATAAGGAAGAGTTGAGCTCCTTATAAGTGATTGCACATTTCAATTAGCATGAGGCCTTTTAGAAGGTGTCCAAAAACAAATCCGTGCGGGCTAAGCCCAAATCGGACAATATCATACTAATGTGGTGTGGAGTGTGCGTGGCGAAAGAAGTGGCATGAAATATTAGGGAACGGAGAGAGTACACATCATCAAACATTTAATAACAAACAAAGGACCACAACTTTTTCTTTTTTGTGGGTGGGTGGCTTTGCGAGTGAATCGAAGGAGCTAGGTGGTGATGCGATTGGGTTGTTGGGCTGTGGGCTTTGGTGCGGATTGTTGGGCTGGGCTACTGTTGTGTGCGATTTGAGGTGGGCCGAGGTGGCTGGTGGGTTAGCGTTTGATGCGCGGTAGTAGGGGAGGGGGGTGGGTCCGGTGCAAGGGGGGGGATGGAGGGGCAAGGGTGGCTGGGCGGATTGAGGAGAGAGAGGGGAAATAGGGATGCTTATTAACGAGTCGTTAAGTAATGAAGTTGGAGACCCATTGTATAATACTACGTTACGACTCAAAACATATACGAGTCAAACATTCCCGTTAAAAGCCAGTTTAAGTTTTTCCCCAAAAATGTACTTTTTTTTTGTTTTTGAAAGTTCAAGCGCATTTGGAAGGGGTCAATAAGGTGATGGCATTTTGGAAGAAAACGTTAAAGTAGGGGCACCTATGATTAAATCCTTAATTTTTAACTACTATACACTTATTTCTCAAATTAAACATAGCAACACTTAACAAATGAAAATTTCATTTATACCTAATATAATGAACAAAATATGTGTCATATATGTCAAGATATTCAAAAACCTTAAATCCATAAATATTGTAAAAATATATACGGAGAATAACAACTTTAATATATGTTTTTTACCCTACAAGTGGGAATTTTGACACTTGAAATAATGTTGGAGAACAAGTTTTGAGCAAAGAGAAGGAAGATAATGTAAGTTGTGCAATATTTGTTATCTCATTAGTGTAGTTAAGTTTAACTAGAAAAAAAACATCAATGGTCCTTAAGGTGAAAATAAAGTAAGAGGTCTAAGGGTGAAAAAAAGCAAAAGTTGTGGTCCTTTGTTTATACTAACTCTATTAAGTTTCATCCATTGCAAATTTCATGCTACTGCTTCTTTCATATAATTAATTACCTAATTTTATCGGTGCCAAATGGCAGTGTGCATAAAAAATATATACAAATTATAAATGTGTTCACTTTATAATTACCTTTGAGTTTAATTTGTAAAATATATACTCGTATTATTGTATTTTAATAGTATACATGAACAATGTTAAACCACCCACAAATTTTTATGATAATCCCGTCGATCCAACTATTGAAGATAATGATAGGAAAAAATGTGAGAGTTGCTACAATAATGACCTTTATACACAAGACTTCATCGTATGTATAGTTTATCCTAAATGCATTCGGTGATATTGATATGAATTACTTGGACATTTTACTTTTTTATGTTACGAAATTATATAGGTGTCAAATTTTATTGTGTTGGAGTAATTGGGAAACAATCATTAATTACCCGTCAAGAAAAAAAAACAATCATTAATTACTCGTTTATATATCTAACATTGTGTACCTTATCAAAGACTATGTGAATATTTATATATACTTCGTATAAAAATATTTTAGAATTCAAATAAATAAATATATTTATCTTTAATGCGTGAGTTTTTTTTAAAAAAATGTGAAAGTAGAGTTAGGTGAAATTTGGGTTTATTATTTCTTGTGGTTTATTTATTTATTGAGAGAAAAATATATGGAAAAGATTTACTTTGGAGGGAAAGAGTGGGAGGGCTTTGGTTTTGGAGGGAAGACATGTGATGAAGTGTTAAGGTGGTTACAAATGGTAACAGGTATAAAAAATATACGGAGTATTCACAACACTTTCTTCTTCTTTTTTTACGTTTCAATGCTCTTGCACATAGTTTGAGGCAAAATAAAAAATAAAATATATCTATTTAATTAAACCAAAAGTATACAAATCATAACGTTGGTTTCCTCATAAAAAATTGAATGAAATGAATAGACAAAGGAAATACTCCTCTGTTCCATAATGTTCTTGCCACTTCTGTTTTACACGTTTGCCAACACACAATTTAAGTTGAATATTCTTGAGATAATAATAGAAATATAAAATAAGATATTAATAAAGTATTCATTTAAGACGAGTCAAACAAGATCCCACTTGACTATATTTTTCTTATACATTGACAGTAATTTAGAAGATTCTCATAACTTGTGAACAGTGTTAAATTTTCTTGTGGCAAAAACATTAAAGAACGGAGGGTGTAGATATATCCTTAATTGAATAAAATATATATGTTCTCATATTTTATAACAAACAATGTTAAATTTCTTAACTAATATGCGTTACTATTTGAAGTTTTTATGATTTAAAGTATATGGAGTATTAAAATTTGATGGTTGACTTTAAAAAATAGAAAAAAAAGTTAAAATAAAAAAGTAGGTTTGACGGTTAATTTGTATGGGTTTTTTTTTTTTTTTTGATAAATATGTGAGGGGAGTTTTGATGGGAAGTGATGTGAGTAAAGGATTTTTGGAAGGACTTAATTTGGTGAAATGTGAAGGTGGTTACAACTTACAAATGCGCACATTTTTTTAATAATATAGATTCTTCATCTTGCATAGAATTCCACTAACATTAATACTTTCTAAAAATCTGTAAATTTTGTAAAGTAAGTAAATAAAAGTAGAGGTTTTACATTTACCCCATATAAACTACTACTTAAAACTTGAAAGTTCAAACATTTATGGTTAAAAAAAAGTTATGATTTAAAAAAACACTTTTTTTTTGTTTGAAAAAAAACACAATTTAACAAGAATTACAATTCACAAAGAACGTCAAATTTAAATATATTTTTTTTTGCAAATTTCAAGCAACGCATAGCGTGGCACTCAAAAAAAACTAGATATTTATAAAAATGAACAAAATATGTTCAACATATAAATTTTCAAATCAAGATATTTCAAAAACCTTTAAGATCCAT
>SNQN01000019.1:0-16507 GCA_008642245.1 Bassia scoparia | reverse complement strand
TAAATCCATAAAATATTTTTTAAAAATAATATACGGAGTAACACACTTTAAATATAATGTTTTACCATCAATTTTCAATTGAGATATGTTGCAAAATCCTTTAAATATATTATAATTTCACCCAAAAAAATGGAGATTTTGACACTTGAAATGTTGGAGAACAAGTTTTGGAGGAAAAGAGAAGGAAGATAATTAGTTGTGCTAATATTTGTATCTAACTAGTGTACTCGCTCCGATTTTTAATATTTTGTGCAATTTACTCATTTGGACGATTTTTAATGTTCTGTGCATTGTGCTTTATTTCACTTTGGGACACTCTCTCGTACTTTTTAACCACATATTCCCTTACTTACCCCACTTCTCCATCTTTTCCCCCCTTTTACACACATTTTCTCTTGCTTTTTGACCTCACTCACATTATAATATATTATTCCTAGTTTTTTCCCTAAATAGTAAATGTACAGGATATTAAAATTCAGAGGGAATAGTTAAGATTAACTAGAAAAAAAATATCAATAGGTCCTTGAGGGTGAAATAAAAGTAAGAGGTCCTTAACGGTGAAACAAAACAAAAGTTAAGGTCCTTTGTTTATACTTAACTCTTTTTAATTCCATTCATTCAAATTTTCACCTACTTGCTACTTTCAATAATTAATTACTAGTTTTTAAGTGCACACTATCCGTGCTTAAAACAAAGAGGAAAAATTGTTAATCTATATTTAAAATTTACGCTTTTTGAATTGTAATTTTTTAAAATATTGTGTCATTTTCAATCATAATTTTTTTTTACCATGAATGTTTTAACTTTTAAGTAGTATTAGTTTAGTTAGTAAATTTAAAAACTTCATTTATTTGAAAATTTCAAAGTAGGAAGTGAATTAATTTAAGAAGGTTTAAATAGGTCAATTTATAATTCCTAATAGGGCAAATCAGACATTTTTTTAGGGGGACACCATTGTTCCCCTTGACTTATATAATAGAGATTAGACGCTTTTTGAATTGTAATTTTTTAAAATATTGTGTCATTTTTCAATCATAATTTTTTTAAATAGGTCAATTTATTTTTTTAAAATATTTTTTAAAAATATTGTAAGTTTTAAATAGGTCAATTTATATTTACCAAAGGGTAAATTAGACATTTTCTAGGGGACACCATTGCTCCCCCTTATCATTAATACTCTCATAAAAATTCGTAAATTTTGTAATGTAAGTAAATAAAAATAGAGTTTTTTTTTTCAAATTGTTGTTTGGTTAACCTTTTCAATTTCTTGCAGATTAATTATTGACTCTCTTTTTTTCAAAAAATAAATCATCTGCATCTTATTTTTAAGTGAGTGAATGTTAAATTTTTTTTAGATAAATATCATGTACCGAGTATTTATTTTTTCCTGGTAAAAAATGGTCAAGAAAATTTGTCAATTTAATTTAATTTAGGCTGAAATATTTACCACTTTAACCTTGATTAGTATGACAAGTTCAAAAATTAAATGTTCTTTAATTTTTTTTCTTTAGTGATTTTTTTTTAAAAAAATTCATTAAGGGTATTAAATTCTTTTGAAAGGGATACTCATATTCCTTCCCATTTCCTTGTATAGACTAGTTTTTATTTGCACGTGATGCGTGCTTGAACCTTATGAAAATTGTATTTCATTAAAAATGATTGTATACATTATATGGAGTAGTAAGTATCTTAAAGTACATACAAATGAACAATATACTCCGTATGTGAATTGTGATTACTTTGTAAACAACTATGACGCGAAATTCAAAATAATATCATATATGTTTCAATCTAATTTAAGGTAATCATACTTGATTTTCAGTTTTTCCGTAATAAAGTCACATAATAAATGCAATTTCCATTTTTAATTATTGAATTAACAAAAGGGTAGTTTAGGCACATCATTTCATAACTATTAAAAATCAGTAAGGGCATAAAAGTATTTTGAGAGGGGGGACACCATCTTCCTCCCCATTCCCTTATATAATAGAGATTATATGTTGGTAGATGACAAAATTATGCATCGATCAATGTTATTAGTACGGAGTACTTACTTAAAATATCATCACTTTCTTTTTTTAGCTTCTTACTGATACTTCGTATACACCTTCAATTCAATGCATACACTTTCTAGCTATAGGCTAATGCACAATATATATGAAGTATATATTTTCTTTTTGATGATGGAATTGATGAAGATGAAAAGATTAAGTGAGGGTTTTTCATGTGAATGTGTAGAATCTGAAGTGTGGCAAATAAAAAAAAAAACGAGATTGATCCCACATTGATCGATAACAGCAGTGTGTACAAGTTATTATAACTTCTGTGAGATTGGTTATGTTGCCGAGCTCAGTAGCGAGAGCTTGTGACCCAAGCTTAAGTGGGGGCATTAAAGTCGTGGAACAATTGAATTTACAGAGCACTGTGTATGGTCATGGTCACGGGCAGCGAATGAATGGCTGGCTTCTTCAAGCATGTACCTCTGAAATGGCACTACTATCTACTCCCCTCGCCGGCAGGGACATGGCTAACTGAGTCATTGGCACCCACGTGTGCAGTAGGTGTCGAGTACATCCCCCTCACGACCCATTTAGGCTTGCACAGATGACTACGAAATTTGGTTGGACCATCACTTTTTATTTTTTATTAAATGATGAACATACATATCTAAAAAACCATTCTGAAGATCAATGGTTTGGCTTAGAAAAATTGTGTTGTCTGGCGATTCAATACAACATTCAATCATGTAAAGCAAGAGCGAATTTGAATCGTGTCAAAATAAAAAACATTATGTTTTCATCAAACCAAAATCCAAACATATACTGGCCATGAGAAAATGAAATTATGAAAAATTACCAGATGTTAAGATTAACTGTATCACACAAGGAAGTTTCATTAGCAAATATTGTTCAGTTTGAGCCACGGTTCAAATGACAAACTTAACAAAGTATTCCCACATCGAAGTTTTCAGCAAAGTAATTCTAATTTATAATGCAAAATAAGGACACTACTATTGCCGAGCTCAATAACGAGGGCTTGTAACCCAAGTGGGGGCACCAAGGTGATGGAACATGGTTTCAGCCCATTGGGTCGGGTCTGCGGTAGGCATAATGCTGGCCCGCCCTATCCAAGTTGGGAGTTGGCCCATGTGATTTGGGCGAAGGCCAGGGTCTCATGGGCCCTAAAGTGGAGGGGTCCGCGTGAGGCTGGTTTCACAGAGCAACGATAACCTCCCGCTCTTGTCAGTGGATGGATCACGGGCTTGCGCCTCCTTGGCCCATTCGTGCCCACTGGGCTGATATTCCAACTGAACCATCAGTTTTTGGTTCATTTTTTTTGTTTTACATGAGATTGGATCAATAATGCTTTTCTTGTCAGTAGAATTGTCTTGGAGAGGTGGATCATCAATCAACACATTTTTAGTGTAAGTAGAGTCGGCTAAATGAAACAAAAGTGATCATTCCGTGTAATCATCAAAGTTGGATCATCATATTTTTACAAAAATTATGCAATGCACGACAAGCAGAAAACTTAGCAGGAAGAACCTTTTTATAACAAAATAATTCTAAATAATCAACAATTCAACACAATAGTTCAAAACTACACATCTAATTATCTCAACCAGAGTAAATAGTCAAAAATTACAGTACACTAGAATACTGCGAAAGGCCTAAAAACTGCTCAGCTGCTGGGTGATGCAACCATTTGGTTTTGGTGTTGAAATTGTCTCTAAAATGCATTTGATTAGAGAGCATAGACGAGAAATTATGCGCGTCTCACCGCGTGAGATGTCGGCGCACATCACAAGGGCAGTTTTGTCCGAATTGTTTGCAATAACGACAAAGAAAAGCAAAGCAACACAGCAGCAGTGGGGTCTAGAAGCTTAGCAAAATGAAATGTTAAAGTAAAAATAATTTAAAGTGAAATAAAGCAAAGCAACTAAGCAACAACACCTGTATTAGAGTGGTCCACACCCTTGTTCCACGTGAATGGAATGCAGTGGGGTCTAAAAGATTAAAAGAATGAAATGTTGTTGGGTGTTCAAAAGAATTTAAAGCTGGAAATAAAAATTATCACTACTACTCTATGGAGGGAAATCGAAAATTGTGGGAAATTTTTTTGGGTTTATTTTGGGGCAACAATTGGAGGGAAACCCAAATTTTTCTTGAAAATTATAGTGGGATATTGTAAAATCAAATTTTGGGAATGAAGTGGATGATTTGCAAATAATAATTTCAAATGTTTATTTTTCATTCTTCATTTGAAACTTTTTGTAAACGACAAAGCTTCACTCATTCTTCATTCTTCAATTCTTCATTTCTCATTTATGTTTATTGCTTAATCATTGCTCTTTGAATGCATCTGCTTAGGTTTGAATAGGTTATTTTTTGTTAACAAGTGTGGAGATTAATGTTGTTGTAGTTGTAGTAATGTGTGTTGTCGAATGCGGAAACTTATTTGCAGATTGAGTAATTTTCATAGTAGATATGATAAGTTTTAACTGTGATACAAGTATTAATTATGTTGATATGATAAATGTGTGTAAATCGTTGGTCATGTATGTGAAGTTGTGTTCTTTGCACCTTGTTGCCGCCTTCATGTTGTATGTGAGCAAAGCAATTTAGTTGACAGAAGTAAGTATTTGAGGAATAGTACCAGACTATAAGAAGATTTAAATTTATTTGTTGAATTGGAAATTTGAATTTAGTAAGCCTCATGTTAAAATTTGTTGAAGTTTTAGATAAAGTTGTTGTGTTTCTGATGTTGGTGCCGTTTGATGGAAATACTAATACAGAACATTTGTATTAGTTTTGGTTTCAGTAATATTAAACCTTTATTAGTTTAGAAGATATCCTTATTTGGAATTGGTTGTTCACTTATTTATTGACATTGTCGGTTAATTAGGTTGATGATGTTGAAATGGTTGGGTTGCGTGGTTGCACACTTGATCTGAACATAGATGTGTCTAAGGTTGGACTAGAGGAGGATGAGTTTTATGGTCATGGTGAAGACTGTGATATTACCCCTAGTAAGGGGGTTGTACCCGAGGATGATGATGATTGTGATGCTCCTGCTCCACCACCTGAGGTAGGAATGGTCTTTGAAACCTGTGAACAAGTGGAAGAATTCTACAGTAGGTATGCTAGAAAATGTGGTTTTMGTATTGTAAGAATGTCATCAGCATTCAAGAAGGGTACTAAGATTAAGAGGTGCTCCAAATGGACGTGTGAGCATTATGGTAAGTATAGGCAGCATAGGGTTGGCACAAAGAGAGACGATCCAACGCATGTTAAGGTAAATGGGAGTCTTATGAATTACAATCTTCCAACGGATTCAGCTCCAGCTAAGGATGAAGTTTGCGGGGAAAGGAAGAGCAAGAAGGTTGATTGTGGTGCCCATTTATATGCTAATTTGAACCATGAGGATTAGTGGGAGATTAGGAAGGTAGTTCTTGAACATACTAACCACAACCCATCGCCTTCGAATACTCATTTCATCCCTATGTATAGGAAGGAGTGCTTGACTAGTCATGTTAAGAGGAGGTTGGATATGGGTAGGTATGTAGGTTTGGGAGTTAGTAAAGTGCGTGATGTCATTGTAGTTGAGCGTAATGGTTTGGACCAAATGATGCCAACGGAGAGGGATTTGAGAAATGAGGAGGCTAAAYAGAAAAGGTTAAAGTTGTCCGAAGGTGATGCCAATGCAATGTTGAAGTACTTTGCGAAGATGACGGCGGATAATCAAAATTTTTTCCACATGCATAGAGTTCACGAGGAGGGTTATTTGAAGGACATTGTATGGGTTGATGCTAGGAGTAGAGCCGCATACAAGGAATTTTACGATGTGGTTTGTTTTGATGCAACTTATATGACTAATCAATATGAAATGTCGTTTGCCAACTTTGTAGGGGTAAATCATCATGGGCAAAGTATCTTGCTTGGGTGCGCATTGATTGCTAATGAGACTGCGCCTACGTATGAGTGGGTATTTAGAACATGGCTTAATTGTATGGTGGGGGTGGCACCCTTGGGAATATTGACTGATCAGGCACCAGCAATGCGGAAGGCCTTAAAAGCTTCGATGACGAATAGTACGCACAGATGGTTCATTTGGCATATAACCTCCAAGTTTTGGAAGAAGCTAGGAAGGTGTAGTAGATATCACGAGTTCAAGGATGAGCTGWTGAATGTGATATATGACAGCCTTGTGCCTGAAGAATTTGAAGAGAATTGGCAAGCTGTTGTGGCAGAGTATGGGCTAACAGAGAACAAATAGCTTGTAGGTATGAGTACTAATGTAGTGTTTTTTAATGTGTTTTTGCATCATAACCTCGTTTAAGTTACAAATTAGACAATTTGCTTTCGATTTCATATGATGTCTTGTTGTTGTTTTTATTTTGATGTTGTAGTTTGAAAATTTGAAAAAATGTGTGTAAGTTGTTATGGATATCCCCATGTTATAGTCCTATAATGCATACTACGTTCGAGCGGTATGTCATCCATCTATACCAATTTTGAGACTAATTTCACTGAAGTTATGCACTTTAATTATTTATGTGTTGTGTGGCGGAACGACAAAGTAATAATACTTCCTCTGAATTAAAATTATAATTTTTGTTGTTTTTAAAATCTTGAGTTATTGTCTGATTCCAAATGGATTATACAATTACATCATAACCTAATTAAGTCCAATAGTTTTCTGATGGTTTTATTTGTATGTAGTAGTTGATGTTTTGAAAGAGGTTACCTTATTGATTGCAATTTACTCATTGTTGTACTAGTAAGAAAAGGTTAAATTAGGTTGGAGCATGTATTTTTATGAAGAGAATGTAGTATATTTGTGGTTGATAAATGAAAGAAGTGTTGCCTATCTGGTGCAATTGTAGTTGTAGTTGTTGATGTTCTCAAAGAGGTTATGTGGAATGTTGGTTTTGATATKTGACAATGGTGGCTGGTAGTGGATTCTGTCGAGTATATGTAAATTCTGTTTGTTGCTATATTAGTCATATCAGAATTGTTGTAAATCATGTCAGATGGTATATTAGTATTTATCTGAACATAGGAAATTTATGGCAATTGTTTTTTGGTTTGGTTTCAGAATAAGTTAGTAAAACACAAATTGACTTCAAAGAATATTTTGTTGTCTAATGTTAGGTTTGTATGAAGAACGGGAAATGTGGGTTCCAACTTACATGAAGAATATGTTTTGCACTAGAACTCGTATTTGTGTGTTTGTAGTAGTAAGAGAGTGTAAGTGAGAAAGTGAGAGAGTATGTGAAGCTTAGCAATGTGTCCAGTTGTCGAAAATGAGGCAAAGGAGGGTATTTATAGGCACGAAAAGGCAAAAACGAGCGTATATGCGCTCAAAACGAGTGTATATACGCTCGCAGGAGCGTATATACGCTTCTCAGAGCGTATATACGCTCAATTATTCCCTACCTTCTTTGAAAATATTTCGATTCTTCTTGATTCTTCTCGGATTGACTGAACCTAGACACCCCCTTTTGGAAGAAAATACGGTTCTAGGGGGTTCTAGAACATTTCATGTATTTTTTGATATTTTTAAGGAAAATTTGCGAGAAAAGACCTTTTAATTTTTTTTTTTGTAAGAAAAGACCTTTTAAAAAATTTTATGTGAAGAGGAACCTAAAAAAAAAAAAAATTGTGAGGAGAGACCTCCGACCTATTTTCCGACGTTGACCACCGTTGGACTCCTTTGACCATCCATTTCACTCCTAATTGCACCCTTTTTTTCATTTTGCACTCTAATTTTCCCAATTCCCTCCCTTTTTTCATTTCCTCTTTCTCTCCAACACTTAAAACATCTTATTGTTAATTCCTATTGTAAATGGGTGATTTGTGTGGATTTAATCAGGAAGAAATTGAAGGAACTTATATTACGTGAGAAGCTCGATAATGCAACAATGAATTTAAAAAAATATACAAGATGACCGGATAGGAGCACAAAGCTTCCCTAGTCACATGGAAAAGTAGGCATCAAAAATGGAAATGGGCAGGTGGACAATGAAATAGAAGCACAAGTATCCATCCAGAATCTAAGAGGGAATGATAATGTTGAAGCAAAAGCCAGAGAAGATGAGCAACCGCTGTGTATAGAAGGATGTTCCGATGAGATCCAGGGCCTACTGTAAATGCAGAAATAAGATAAGCAAAACACGAGGTTGTAGTACAAACCTCCCTGCAGAGTTCGACTTCTTGGGAATTCTTTCTCAAACAATTAAAGGCTATTAACCATAACATCAAGAATGAAGATTCCGAAATTCCGTTTAGCGACTTTCTAACATGGATGGTAAGCAAAATCCTTACATTTCCTTAGATGTTTTAAGTGTTGGAGGGAAAGAGAAAATGAAAAAAGGGAGGGAATTGGGAAAATTAGAGTGCAAAATGAAAAAAGGGGTGCAATTAGGAGTGAAATGGATGGTCAAAGGAGTCCAACGGTGGTCAATGTCGGAAAATAGGTCGGAGGTCTCTTCTCACAATTTTTTTAGGTTCCTCTTCCCATAAAATTTTTTAAAAGGTCTTTTCTTACAATTTTTTTTAAAAGGTCTTTTGTCGCAAATTTTCCTATTTTTAAAGTATTTTCTGATTTTTTTAATGTATTTTTTGTGTATTTTGATTTTTGTAAATATTGTAAAATTCATAGAAATTATAGAAAAATCGGAATAATAATCTAAAAATACTGGTGAACTCAGAAAAATGAGAAGAATGCAATGAAAAGTGGAAATCATGAAAATCACCAGTATAAATTATTTTTAAAAATCCTAAAACTGAATAGAAAATTCTAAAAATAGAAAATAAATAAAAGAAATAAAATAGAATACTTTTTGCCTCTTATTTGACCCTTGACACATGATTTCGAGCATGACTTCACATATTTCGAGCTTTTTATGAGTTCAACTATGTGTTTTCAGAATCAAATTGATCACGAAACGTGGTATGTTTCATCATCGATTACTCATTTGGGGAGACACATTTAGGTGTCTACAGAAGCCCCCACTTTGACTGAGTCTGGAGAGACGAAAGCCTTGTAAGACAAAAGTCAAAGTATTCGACTCGGGATGGAGAGCAACTCAAGACGTTCTGCGACCCTGAGTTGCTCTTTTTCGCCGGTACCTGCAAAACAATGGTTAGTTTTACTTGTAGCCGTGTCCCATGCGGTTAGATTTCCTTGGATGTGCACGTATCCTTGGAATAATTCGCTTCCTTCGGAATTTCTGGTGCGTGAGAAAATTCCAAGACCCGAGAGAACGTGTGTATGCGGAATTTCTGGTGCGGGAGAAAATTCCAAAACCCGAAAAGGTGTGTATGCGGAACTTCTGGCGCGGGAGAAGATTCCAAAACTCGAGAGAATGTGCGTATGCGGAATTTCTGGTGCGGGGAAAAAATTCCAAAACCCGAAAAGATGTGTATGCGGAATTTCTGGTGCGGGAGCAAATTCCAAAACCCGAAAAGATGTGTATGCCTTGGAGGTTGCTTTGAAATGTTGACGTTGAATGCTTTGTGGAACACTTGGATTTTGCCCAATTAGGGGTATTTTTTTAATTTTACCGCTTGGGGGCAATGTTGTAATTTGGCAGGACATTTGAAAGTTTGTTTGATATTCCCGGGAGGCTGAATGACCATTGGATGATCGAAATAGCGCGCGACAAGCCGTTTAAGTACGAAAAAAGTCAAAAAATGGGCCCCATAGGTAGTTGACGTGGCATGCCACGTCAGCAGGAGCGTATATACACAGGCGGGGAGCGTATATACGCAGGTGGGGAGCATATATACGCTCTATAAGGGGTTTAAAATTTTTTTATGGGGCGTATTTAGCCCATAAAACGCAGCCCCCTAATCCGTTTTCTCTCCCTATTGCCTTCTTCTCTCAAATTCTTTCCCACATTGATCTACAAGCAAGTTTGGGAAGCATTTACTTGACGATTCATTAAAAAATTCAGGTATAATTACCCTTATTTTTTGAATTTTCAAGCTCCATTTTTTCAGATTTGGGAGTTTTTTATTTTTGCCCCAATTTTGCTTGAATTTGTGCTTGTTTGTCCTTGTTTGTGCTTGTAATTGCTAGGAATTGTTGTGTCCTTGTTGTATGCCCATGCTTTTGCTTGTTTTGACTTGAATTTGAGATTGAAACTTGAAAAATTGAGCATTGTTTTGCTCGAAAATAGGGTGCAATTTTGCTCCTCATTTTGGTTGAATTTCTGTCCCATTTTGGTTGAATTTTGTTTGAAATATGCTTGGAATTTGGCTAAATTTGCTTGGGATTTTTTGGAATGTGTCTTTTGCCTCGGATTCTTGCTTTTGTGGTTGAATTTTTGATGATTGATGAATTACTTGGAAACTTGCCTTGTATGCTTGAGTAAATAGCGAAAGCTCATAACTTGATGATTACTTGCACCTTGATGGTTGGTTTGCAATTCAAGATTTGACAATTGGTGGTTGAAATGCAAATCTTGATAGGACTTGATGATGAGCTTAGGACTTCATAATTGATTTTCAAGGCTTGTCCATTGCGTTGAAACTTAACCATTGGTTGTAGTATTACTCATAACTTGGTATGAAACCAATTTAGTGAATATTTTGACCAC
Source organism: Bassia scoparia (assembly GCA_008642245.1). Lineage (NCBI taxonomy): Eukaryota > Viridiplantae > Streptophyta > Magnoliopsida > Caryophyllales > Amaranthaceae > Bassia > Bassia scoparia. The sequence continues at coordinate 5,901 of SNQN01000019.1, read as the reverse complement.
AAAATCTTACTACATATTTTCACTATGCTTTAACTCAAAAATTGTGTTTAAGAATCAAAAGCATAATGTCATAACCCCCGAATTTCTTGCGAATGATATCTGTGGCTTGCTTTCATCACACGATGACTTTAAAACATTATTTTAAAGCCATTCATGTAATGTATGGCCTTGATATTGAAATCGTTGTGCTTGTTCACTACATGACAACTTTGAAACTTTATTTCAAAGCTACTCATGTAATGTATGGTCTTGAAGTTCAAATTGCTTTGCTTATTCATATGTATGTTGGTTTTCACTACACAATAACCTTAGAACTTTATTCCAAAGCCACTTGTGTAGTGTATGCTTATGGGTTATGAACACCCATCTTGAAAACGGCTTACTTTGCAGGGTTGTCACACTTTTGTGTGTTTGGTATTGTTCATGTATAGCCGTTATGCTGCCGATTTGCTTTCAAACCTTTTGTACCCATTTATAGGATGGCGGATCCGATGGAGGATATCTTAGAGGAGGTTGAGGCGGTTCCTACTTGCTCTAGCCCGAAAGAACATCTGGAAGTGCCCTTCTTGGTCTCCAGATCAGTTGTGGTGTTAGAGGGAAAACCACATCTCCTTCCGCCCCCTTTCGGGAATCGTAAGTGTTCTTTTCTTTCTCTTTTCCCTTGCTTTACATGAATATGGTGCCTTATTGGATTCGTTCTGTCTTGCAGGAAAATTATGAGCTGCGGGGGTATGGTCACTCCCATGGAGTTGCTAACTTCTTTTCTTCGGACACATTAGAAGATCCAGACTTCATGGGGCTTATGGAGGATACGGGGTTCCATCACTTCGTGGAGACAATCAAGTCAATCCCCCGACTACAAGGCTCCATATCCTTTCGTTCTTGCCCTGTTGGAGTGGTTTTGGGATACCACCAACACATTTCACTTCCCGTGGGGTGAGATGACCATCACTCCTTTCGACTTCTCCATGCTAACTGGGCTGGGGTTTACTACAAAACCTGTGCAAGTTGACCCTTCGATGAGCACGAGTTCTGAGGAGCTACCACGGCTGCTCGACCCTATCTATGCTTTTTTCCCCAAAAATGAGAAGTTCGGGAAGTCTGGGCTTCTTTTGGGCAAATTGTGGCTGGATAAGGTAAGTGAGGCCCAACGGGCTCGAATCATATTGTTGCTGATGATCAATAAATTCCAGGTACCAGATTCTAGGGCTGAAAGTCGCTGTCAGCTGCGCTATCTGGAGTCACTGAAGGACTTGAGTGCAGTTAAGAACTACGACTGGGCCGACTTAGGTTACGCCTAGTTGCTCGTAAGTATGAGAAAGTCCTGCCGCCAATTGGATAGTCGGGTGAATGTGTCAATTTTAGGCCCGTGGCGGTTGATTGAGGTATTCATTTATTTTTGGGCCTTTCATATCTTTGTCCCTCTTTTGTTTGTTACTTTTCTTACTTTGAATGTTCTTGCAGCTTTGGGCTTACTCTTACCTGCGTCCTCTAGCCCCCAGCGTTCCTGCGCCTCAACAGTTTCCTGCTGCCAAGTGCTGGGCCAGGCGTAAGACCTTAAGGTCTCAAGATGCTTTGATGGATACTCGTAAGAAAATCAAACACATGAAAGCTCATGAGGTAAATATTTGGCTTTGGCTTCTTCTTGTTTCATTTTCAGTACTTTGTGACACTTCCTATGTCCTTTGGTCATAGGTGAACTTTTGCCCCTTTGATGGAGTTGAGCATCCGGTTGCTACCCTAGCTCTTTCCCTGACCGAGACCTGTCGAGTGTTTATGACGCCGACTAACGCTGTATTCTACCTTGGTGAGCGAGTAGTGAGGCAGCATGCTCGGGGCTTTCTTGTGGTCCCTGTAGATCCTCCTGCGATGATGATGAAGTCAAACCTGCCGCAGGCGCTGGAAAACTATCACCTTGAGGCTATTGATCACACCACCTTGCTTATCGAGGATGCATCGTATGGGGAAGTGTTGATTCCTCGTCTGGCTCCTGCTGTCAAGTTCATTCCTCGCCATAAGGTACTTGCACACCCCTTTATACTTTGAAGTTATTCGCTTGTGACTGCCATTTTAATGGTTTTGAATGCTTTTTCAGCTTGATTTAGCGGAGGGAATCGTTCCTTTTGCTGACGTTACCATCAGTTACGATGGACCATCTGGTCACACACAGGAGACTTTGAGTGAGGCACCTGAGACAGATCTACACTCTACCCGTTCCTTGCCGCCAGACTTTCAAGGAGTAACTGTTCTGCTATTTTCTTTTGCCACTTTTATGCTGATTTCGGCTTTTAAATTAACGTTTTTTTGATGTTTTCAGTTTAACCGGGTTGAGTCGAAACGAGTATTGAGAGTGATTGATTCCTTGAAATGGAATCTGAGGACTCGACAAGCTCGTTGGGTGTGTTGTCTTTCACCCAAACGTTTTTTAGCTGCTTCACTTGTTTGAGATGCTTATTCCTGATTTTGTATTTCAGAGTCAAKAAAGTCAGCAGTCTGTGCCTCAGTCTTCTTTTGTGCCTCACTTCTCAACTCAGCAAGGGATGCAGTTTGCTTCTCAGACAGGACCACAGTTCGTGCCTCAATATCCTCCGTATTCAGGCTCCCAACCATTCAACGCTTCCATGATGTCTTCCTCGAGTGCGACAACACCCGTCATCCTGTCTCCGGAACTCTTGACCCAGTTGCATCGCTTCATGAACTCAGGAGATGGTAGTGGAACCGAAGGTGCACCTCAGTAGACTAGGGATTCTTAGGACTAACTTAGCCTTYTTTTTACATTTATTTGATACTATGGGTTGCATGCTAAGCAATTTGTGTATGAATGCATGTATGTGTTTGTATGTTTTGACAATATGTGTTTCTAACATGCATTGGAGGTACCGACTTCCTCCCGAAAAAAAGATAAAACAAAAAAATTACAGTTCTATGATGCATTTGAGTTGAAGTGAAAACAGCGTACATTTGTCGAATACAACGAATCGCCCCCCTCGAATTTGCAAATATGGCTAATTTTAGGGCGAAATACGCAAGAACTTTCCCAAATCAAGTTTGAAACCATACGAAATTGCAAGAGTAAGGTTTGCCACGTCAGCACGCCACGTGGTGAAGCGTATATACGTTGCAGAGGAGCGTATATACGCTTCTTCAGAGCGTATATACGCTCCTCTGTAGCGTATATACACTTCTGTTTTTTGTATTTTCTATATTTTGAAAAAGATAAGTCGCCCAGTTAGCAGTTGAGCGTATATACGCTCTGTACTAGCATATATACTCTCCGTATTAGTGTATATACACGCTTTGTATTAGCGTGTATACGCTCGGAAACTTAGGGTTTTAGGTCGGTTTGAATTTTTTATAAATGCGGACGAGGCTTATGAGAGTCATTCACCTCAAAAACCGTGTCCTTGTCTTTTTATTTGTGACTCACTAAAAAACCTAAACACTTTATTCTTCCAAATTTCTTAAATCATGGCTCACAAGGTTGGTTTCGCTCTTGATTCTTGGATACGTGATCTCTCCAACACGGTCAAAGGCGATATTCGTGACCATTATTGTGGCATTCTTTTGATGCTAAGGTTAGTGAAAATCGATATTGCCTTTTTATATGCCGCCATAAAGTTTTGGAATCCTCGCACCCATTCTTTTTGCTTTAACAATAACGAGATCACCCCATTGCCTGAAGAAATTAGCGTCATCATTGGTTGGCCCATTGATCATACCCCTTGTGCCCCTGATTTGTCGGAATTCTTTTATCAATTCTTTGAGAATTTCATGGGGCTTGAGAGACGCAAAATTTCCGACATTATTTTTGGCCACGAAGTTGATTTATTGAGGRTAATTGACCACTTTAGAACAATGGGTAGGGTTAGTGATGCTCATAGGAGAAGAGCCCTCATCTTTTGCTTATTTTGCCATTATCTTCTCCCTCAAAAATCGGAAAATTTTGGCCTTGCCCCCGTCATTGCTGTTGTTGAACAATGCGAGGTTGGTCATTCACCCTCCTTGCTTTGTTGCGGGGAGATATTGCTCGCGTTAGACGATTTGGAAAAAGATCCTTACGGTGCCCCTTTGACTTGTTGTCCTCATATATTGCGTCACAATTACATTCTTTAAAATTCGTTAATTAAATTTTAGTAATTTCCCTGTGCTTTCTGGCGCTCACAATTATTATTGTTTTTCATTTGCAGATAGTTGAGGGAACCGCTTATCTTGATTTACGCCTCCTTGAAACACTGGAATCATATAACACCAAGAGCTACTGTACTACTTAAAAGATGTACTCGTACGTTTTCTGAAGACGACTGGTACGATAACTTTGCGAGTGGAGATCCGGCTAAGCGGAATCCTGTGGATTAGTGTGGTTTTCCAGTTTGTGGCGATTCAGAGGATGATGACATCCGGATGACGATGGAGGGGCTTGATTATCAGTGCGTCTCTCGGGTGTTGGACTTTCTTATTTTCCTTACTCGTTCTAATGCGATCAGTATGGCAGGAGACATTCATCCCAAAACTTGCTACTCGCAGGCCTCCAAATCACTCCATTGTTAGTCGTGCCTTGAAGAGGTGGGTGGACTTTTGGGTTGCCCGCCCTAAGCTGGAGGTGCTAGATCTTGATGAGCGTGACCCGACCACCTCTCGTTTCTACAAGAAGTGGATGACTGCAACCAATGCCACGGCTCGTGCTGACTATAGGGCTACGGAGAGGAACGAACTTAAGAGGAAGCGACCTTTGGAGGTCGAAGATGCTTTTGTCCCTAACCCTAAGCGTTCGGAAAGAACTACTGCTAGCTCAGTCAAGGACATAATTGGACCAAGGACCGCGCCTGTTTAGAGTTGACTAGGCCCGCTGAATGAGGAGAGATCAAGGAAATCCAAGGCCCCCGCTCAAGAAGAAACTAAGAGAAGGAGGTTGAGGAAGACTTATGACAAGGAAGCGAGTACTAGTGGGGTAGAAAAGGAGAAAAAGGATTGACTGCTTAATTCTTTTAGCTTTTATTGCATGCCTGCGTGTCATATTTATTTTATCTAGCACTTTATTATATGTGAACTTAATAAAACTTTAATAAAATTCACTCTTTTTTTATTTGCTTTACAATTATTTACATCATTGTTTCATTATTTACCTTTATGAATTACATGAGCAAAGAGCAGGGATGGAAAAAATGGCGGGGAACATTATGAATGGGGCTGCACTTCAAAAAAGCTGCCTACGTATCCAATATGGAATTAGGCCTCTCGTAGTTCACAAGGTTGGAAAAAGGGTAGATTTAAGGCGTTTTGTGGTGCTTAAATGTAGTATTTTTTATGTTGGTCCATGTTGGCGAGGCTTGCGAACTCATCGCCATTCATATCTATCAATCGCACGGCTCCTCCAGATAAGTTGCTCTTGACTATGTAGGGTCCTGCCCAGTTTGGATGAAATTTGCCGCGAGGGTCTAGAACGTTTTTCCTCAGCGCTTTCAAAACCAAGTCACCTTCCTTGATATTACGAGGCTTGACACCTTTGTTGAAATGCCTCGTGATCCTTTGTTGGTAGACTTGCACATTGTTTAAGGCGACGAGATGCCTTTCATCCAAAAGTATGAGCTCATCATATCTGGCACGGACCCACTCGCTTTCGGGGATTTTACTTTCAAGCAAAATGTGGAGCGATGGGACCTCCAACTCAATCGGTTGAACAACTTTTGTGCCATAAACCAGAGAGAAAGGGGTGTATCCCGTGGAGGTCCTTATCGAGGTTCGATACCCCCAAAGAGCAAAATGAAGCTTGTGGGGCCAATTTTTACAAGTTTCAGTCATTTTAGTGATGATTGTCTTTATATTTTTATTCGCTGCTTCAACAACTCCATTCGTTTGCGGCCGATACGGGGAGGACCGATGGTGTTGAATTTTGTATTTGGC
>SNQN01000018.1:245583-333290 GCA_008642245.1 Bassia scoparia | reverse complement strand
CAAGCTAGGTTTGCAATCATTCGAAGACCATCTCTAGCGTGGGATGAGGAAGCACTCCGTAACATAATGATGGATTGCATCATCATGCATAATATGATTGTGGAGGACGAAAGGGACACGTATCAGGGTTARGTAGATCTCACTYAATAGGCAAAGGKGAAGGGAAACGAATGGAGGTCCTAGCGCACCAGTGAACGAGGATGATGAAAGTTTTAATTATCAAGTGGAACGTCCGTTCAACCTGAACAATTATCTAGCTCGAAGAGATGAGTTGCGTGATAGGTAAACTCATTACCGATTGAAAGATGATTTGATTAAACACATTTGGAGAATCAACAGAAGAAGTGGTAATGAACAATAATGATCTACATATGTGATGTGAAATTTAAGTTAAATTAGATTTAGCCTATAGGTTTTTACCTTTTACTTAAAAGGGTTTTTCCTATTTAAGACTATTAATTTAATTTCAATGTACTCACGTTAAATTATGTTATTGTTAGTGTTATTGTATTCAATGATTTAAATAACTTTTATTAATTAATTTGTTGCAATTTAAATAGGTGTACTTTATTTGAATTAATTAATCCGAAAGTTTAAAGTTGCATGATATAATTTAACTTAAATTTCCGAAAATTCCAAGTAATCCGAAATTTAATTATTTAACCCGAAAATATAAATAAAATGGAGTTGTTAATTAATATGTTTTAAATAAATATTCCGAAAATTAATTATGTAACCCGAAAATATAAATTAGACCAGATTAAATAATTAATCCGATTTAAATAGATAATCCGAAAATTCAAAGTTAATATGTGATTAGTGCTYATACGTAATTAATTAAACACTAATTTCGATTAAGTAGTACCGGAATTTGGTATAATTGTAATTAATCAACAATAATTAAATAAAAGTAMGTGAGTTGGATGTGAGATAAAGTGTTGTGGTGTATAGTTAAAAAGTAGGAGAGAGAGAGGGATGATGAATTTTTTGGGTCATTGGTGTAGGTAGGGTGATAAAATTTGTCTTAAAATGAAAAAAGATGAGTGAAAAAGTGTTAGAGAGAGAGGGATGATTTTTTTTTTTTTTATCACTTGGTCTGGTCGTGTGGTGCTTAAAGTGTAACACTTGATAATTGCTTGCATTTTGACATTTGACCATTTACAAAGGTTCCAATTTGCTAATTATAAAAATAATAAAAATAGAGAAAAACAAATTTAAATTCTTACAACACAACATTCAAACTTAGATAAACAAAAACAAAAAAAACATTGTTATGTTTACACATGAATGCGATCGACAAACTCCACAAAATGGATAAACCTCTCAAATAACAAAAAACTGATAAAAGATAAAGACTACAAAATTCAGGCAAGTAATATGCTACGAATTTTGAACGAATCGTGGTGAAATATAGCAATTACAGAGGTATCCAACAACATCAACTAAGGAAGAAAAGAAATTCAGAATTAACGAGCAGAAATGAAAAATATTCACGATATAATTACATGTTAGGAATATAAGATAAGAAAATATATCAAGTATATTTTCCATATCAATAGCGATAAATAAAACATGGTGGGATTGATGATAAATAAAACATGAGAGATTAAATATACCTGAATTGTTTATTGAAATTCTGTGAATAACCACAACTTTATTTTCCAATTTTTGTTAAAAACTCATAACTTTTTTTTTGTAATACCCCACAACTTTGACCTAGTTATTGAAATCACCCATTTGAACGGAATTGTTGAATATAAGTTGGAAATTTTCACATTCAAATTGGGGTGATTTCAATAACGAGGCCAAAATTGTGGGGTTTTTATTTACAAAAAAAAAAAAAAATAATATGGGGGTTATTAACAAAAATTGAAAAAATTGTTGGGTTAGTCACAAAATTCCAATTAAATCACTTGAATTGTTTCATCTATACTTCTTATCGTTCAATAATAATGACAAACATTACTTTTTTCGCTCGTGCTCATAATATGGAATATTTTATAGGTCCATTATTGCACGTATAAATCGGTTAAGTACGCGCATGATATTGTAGAACTAACTTGTGAAGTATATACGATTAGGTTATCTGTGAGATTATTTCATTGTGTTTTTTTTTTCATGTTAGTCCCCGGCGAAGGCGCGAAGAGGCCGTTTATATATTGGGCAGAGGGGGTGTTCCATATAGTCGCAAAATTCTCTGGGAGTCGGTGAGCTTGTGTTGGAATGCTTCGGATTACAGGGTTGGAAATTACCAGCTGTGTCTGCACTTATTGAGGTTTGGACTTAATTTTTTTGTAAAATAATGGTAGGGCACGTGACCTACCGTGCCCAAGTGGGTATGGTCGCCCTGGTTGGAGTCCCTGTAAATGCCTGAGTTTGGGTTTTGCTATTACGAAAGATGATGTCATGTATGCAAGCTTAACAAGCCAAGAAAGAGTACGTGCCATCTTTGCACTCGATGTCAAGGTCATCCTGAAGTGCTTGATTATGCTAAAAACTTGGCGTCCGGATCGATGCCGGCTATAAGAAATGATATTTCCTCGTGTTAAAGCATTTCTCCACAATGTCACATCAGCGGCTGCTTATAGTTGTTATTAGCTCGATCTTTTTGTTTAAAGAGCGTTTTGTGGTTTGGTTTGGTTTTAGGAGGATAATCTTCGTTTGTGTATTCAATAAATCATCTGTCGTACGTTAGGTGGGGTTCCTATATAGCAACATTATTAAAAACTCACATTACTTGGATGAACTTTAAACGTAACTTATATATGAATCCGAATTCGAAGCAACACCATTGCCTAAAACTTTTGGCATCCTAAACTTAGACGATTGATCCCTCGTTGCACCCACTCAAATTTGGGGTAATTAACTTGATCGACTTGCTTGATGGCAACCGAAACCTCTAATTAATTAGACTCTAATCATAAATTGAAAAATCTACTAATTAATTAGACTCTAATCATACACACCCTCAATTCGTCATATAATTATTATTGTTATTAGATTAAGGGAGGAGCAGAAAAATAAAATATAAACTAAGTATCCGTATTCATTGTTGTAATCTACCAAGATGAGTTTCAGTTGAGTGTCCCATTGACGGGCTCTTTACTGGATAGAAATAAAAATAATCAAAACAAATCAAACAATAGTTGTGAAAGCACAAAATTAATGAAAGTTTCTTTGATAACATGTACTGATGATTTGATTACATTGTTGATTTGTTGTGAAAGCAGAATGACAACTAAACAGTCTGAACAAAACAAACAAACGAAGACGATCATTCGAAACAAAACCAAGCGACAAAACGCATCTTCTAGCTCGCGGATGTCAGATTGTGGAGAAATGCCTTAGACGAGGAAAATAGTCATTCTCATAGCCAGCATCGATATGGACGCCAAGTTGTTTGGCATAATCAAGCACCTCGGGAGCGACCTTGGCACGGAGTGCGAAGATGGCAGCGTACTCTTTGTTGGTGTTAAGGCTTGCATACAGAAATCAATCTTTGGTAAGGCAAAACCAAAATTCACAGCATTTATAGGGATTCCAACCTGTTGATTTGAAAGCATTTCCAACACAAGCTCCAGTGCTCCCAGAGAATTTACGACTATATGAACGCCCCTTTGCCCGAATACAGAAGCGGCTTCTTCGCGCCTTCACCGGGGACTAACATGGGGCTGCGTTCTGCCAGTTCAAAATTAAAAAATCTCAGAGAAGTGTGAATAAATAACTACTGTACTCCATAACTTAAAGAAAAGAACCCTAATTATTGAATCAAGAATGCCTTTTCAATTAGTGAAACCCTTGAAGAATTTCTTTAACCCAAAAAAAAAAACAAAACTAATTACTGAATGAATAATACGTTCTGCGATTAGTGAAGCCCTTTCAGAATTCTTTAATAAAAAGCAAAACCCTAATTAAGAATCAGAATAAGTTTTTGCAATTAGTAAGGGCGTAAGCCTCTCAGAATTTTAACAAAAATTAAAACCCTAATACTGAATCACAAATACGTTATGCAATTAGCGATCACAAATTCACAATCACATTCGCAATAATATACGGTGAATCGAAAAGGCAGAAAAACCTAAAAGAAAACACCGAAACAGCGTAAGAAATCGAACCTTCGTGGTCAAATTCTTCCTGCAGTGGCAGTGGAAGTGGGCCCCATTGTATTTGCTATCGCAGACATTCAGCTTCAATTGAAAAGATTAAATTTAATTTAGCAAGAAGAAATCAAACCAATTAATCATAATTAATTTCACAAATTGAATATATAAACAGATATCGATGATAATTTGCTATATACGATGAAATTTGAAGATTAAATAAACTAACAATGCGATTGAATGATTGATTGAGATGAGAAAGTGACTTACTCTTGAACCTTTGCTTCCTGGTGATCGGAGAGAGAGAAAAACGATTGTAGGGAGACAAAGTCGAGTCTCGAATTTTAGAGAGAGAAAAAAAGGATATAGAGAGGAGATGAGGACCCCAATATTTATAGTAACTGGATTAATTTCACTTGCGATGCACTTTTTGATTTAATCTTATTTTTATAAATATTTTAATACTTATTGATATAATTTAAGATATATTTTTAAGATATAATTGTTACTAGTTTTTTATTTATTTAATCTTAACAGTAAGATATGATATTTATTTAATACTGTTGATAATAATTAGGATTTATAAAGTTTGTTTATCTAGTATTTTAATTTAATATTTTATTTACAATAAGTTATATCTATATAGTATTTTTTTATTAAATTTAATATATTTTTTTCGATAACTAAGGATAATGAAAAAAATTAATTTAATGTAATTTTTATTAGAATTATGATGTGATCGGTGCTTTTGACATATTTTTATTTTTAAACAAGAGGCCAAGCCATAAGCATTAATGACATCAACCGTTTTTTTCTTTATTGGTATTTATTAGTATTTAGATAAGTTTTACAGTTAAGAATATATATAACTAGGTTCATATGAGAAGAACTTTAATTTCAACCATAAAAATCAATCTGAAATAATCTCCACCATACATTTTTTATAAATAATTTTTAAAAAATCTGATCATTATCTTCCGACAATCCCGCATTTATCTATCCCCCGTCACGCGACCACTTGCCACCCCCGGCCCACCATCGCCACCCAACCACCATCGTCACCCCCACCATTTAGAATGTCTGGTTTCTTAGGTCATCAAATAGACTGATTTTCTTCTAAACCCGTTTCTGTACCTTCTTTAGATATTAAAAATAAAGCATTAGTTTTTAAGAAACACTTGTTTATTAGGTTATCAAAGAAACTAGTTTTATTAGTAACATGTTTTTTTTTTTTTGTACTCTGTAGTAAAAATGAAGAAGCAAAGAAACTAATTATTAAGAAAAACAAGTTTCTTAAATCATGAAAGAGACCAAATTTCTTAATTACTCTGTACTAGTTTCTTTGCCATTTTAAAATATTGAATATAAGTAGTAAAAGAAAGATGTTATTAAAAAATGTCAATTTTAGATCAATTAAACACCAGTTTAAAAAAATACTAGATTAAGAATGGCCGGGCACAATTGCGTGTGTAGTCGGTTTTTTTTTAAATATAAATAAAAATAAAATTGTGTGCCTAGATTTTTCATAATAAAAAAAATTGTGTTAAATTTTCTAAATTATCCTTCCATCGATAAATTATTGGATCCGCCATTGGCTCCAAATGAACTAGAGACTAGATTATTAGTCATCCACGAAGTGCATTAATGAAAAAGATCCAAATCAACATGACCTAACAACTTTCATCACAATCTCTGGAAGTTCGGGAGCAAGGAGAGTATGGAAGTTAACACCCCAAATCCCTAAACTGAAATTCTAACTAAGTCTAAAATAAGGACTTAAACAAATTCATGTTTCAGGACCAAATGGATGAGAATGCCCCTGAAATTAAACATTCTTATTTATTTATTTTTAGGTTGGACGCCTTAAATAGACGATCTAATAACCATGATGGGGCCGCCTCTTTCAATCACCTAATTTTTTTAAAAAAAAATCCCAAATTTTTTCAGGTTGGGCGCTTAGAACACCCAAACCATGATAGGGACACTTAAATTTTTTTTTTGTTAAAAGCCAAAATTCTAATTATTGGATCCGTTTGGTCCTTAAACATGGATTTCATAAAGTCCTTTTGAACTTTGATCAACAATTCTCGTACCTAAAGATTGGGAATGCTGCCATAAAAAATCACTGTATTGCGAAAAGAGCTGGTTTATACTTTTATTGGAAACCATCCCTTTTATAAACTTTTTTCCTAATAGCACGAACTTAGATTCGATTCGAGTTGGAATAATCTATCTGCATTKAGCGAAAACACGACAAACTTAATCCTGCAAGTCTGCAACATATGAAAGCAATGAAGCTAGAATATATACCAATACTAATGTGCTGATCATATTAACTGCAACTAATGAAGATGAACCAGCCAAACACGGCGGCCCTGATTAACATTAAATTTGCAACTATGATGCGCTACGGTCTACAGTACAATCAGACACTCTTTAAGTTCAAGGCGAGATCCGCTTACAAAATCACAAAAATATTACAACATCAATGTAGCAGTGTAGCACATAGACTATAGGCCAACAGAAGATGCTTTCGGGCGAGCTCTGTTTTTAGCCAGAAGAATCTGATTGGCACGCTCCTCCTCTTCTTCCAATTTCTTTCTTCTAGCAGCCTCTTCCTTCTGTCTCTGAATCAACTCCAGTTCGCGCTGGCGTTCCTCCAATTTTTGCTGGACCTCTAAGGCTTCTTTTCTCTGAGCCTCATGCACCCTCCTCCGGTTCTCTTCAAGCATCTTATCTAGCTCCTCTCTCTCTCGTCGTGCTTGTTCCTGAGGAGGATTTCAAAGCAACACATTCAAAAGGAAGCATTACAAAGGCATCATATGATAGCCAACTCACAATGGGTTGAGATTTATCAGCAATGATTTTCTACAAAAAAGTTCACAGATAAAGCCAAATTTGTTCCTCATGAATATTATCATGTATCACTTTATTAACATTACCCATAAGCATCAAGTAATGACGACTAGCACTTTCTCACTTTTCTCCAGTCACTTCATTTGCAATATGGATGCATAACAGTCAGAATGGTAATCATTTTAGATTAAGGGAACAAAATTGGTGATATAAGTTATAACTATTAAGGAAATTGGAAATCACAAATGCTAACAGTCATTGATACAAAGTAGATAATGAGACATATATCCTGGTTATCAGGAATGAAAACCACTCCTCCCTAACTCCCTAAAGAAGTCTACAATTAATTGACAATTTGACATTGGTAAAAACTTAAAAGTGTGAAGAGGCTTACTAGATCTGACACACAATTCAAATCTTTTTACCTTGGACAAACAACGGTCCAAAGGCCCAAACAGAGGTTAGCCAAAACTAGCAAGACAAGAAACTGCYCCATGAAGTGTAAAGATCATGAGGGGTAAAAAGATATACTCACTTCTTTTTGCCTTGCCTCCATGAGAGCTGCTTCCTTCTCTTTCTTAAGCTGAGCAGCTACATCATCAAATAATTTTTTCTGGCCTTCCTCTATGCGCCTCTCAATTTCTAACTTAACTTCTTCTGAATTCAACTTATCCTCGACATTCTTGCGTATAGTTTCTTCAATCCTCTTTGCTGTCTCTTCTTCTAATAGTTTGAGGTCTATTTCATCTTGAATCCTGATAGAAACTAAAACAAGTTAGGTATAATTAAAGACCATGTACCATAAGAAATTCTGACAAACCATATGAGCAATGAACAATCACGGTCTCACAGCATGATAATGCCTCCTCATTAAGATTATCTTCACTACTCAGCAATCAGCATAGAGCTTAGCCTTCAATGGCTATCGTAATGCTCCACACATCAGCGAGTTGTACACTAGCATATGCAATTAATCATCCATGGCATACCTCTACGACAGGTGTCTGATCCAAAACACATGAGATTTTAACACTGGGAACAGTAGATAAACGACGCAGCACTAGATCATCAAAATAATAAGTTGAAATATAGCAGTAGCTTCCTTCAGAAAACCCGGTAAAGAAGATCAAGCAACCTGTAGCATATTTAAATCTAATTATAAACCCAACAGAAGCACGTGTCAGAATCAGCTTAAATGATATGAAAGAAGCCTACTGCCTATCAGAGATAGAAAGAGAGAGAGCTGCAYGGAAAGGTCCAAGTCAGACCAAGGAAGCATGCAAAAGCAAAGGCATGTAGAAGGGAAGCTTAAAATTAGCAACTAATGAAGATGAAAAAGAAAAAGAAAGCTGACAGACTGGGAAGCAAAACTAATAAAAACATAGAAACATAACAGCAAAATCAAGCAAAATGGCACTGAACTTTTGTAAAAAAAGTAACACTAAGTCACTAACACAGGAATAACAAAAATAGAACTAAGCACAAAACTAGACAATTTTATGATGGGGATAATAATAGAGGATGCAACCTTACCCCAGAAATACTCAAACCTAACCAAGATATACACAGCGGAAACCCACAAGACCTCATAATAACAATTTGGAGTTTAAATTACAAAACGTAACATTGCTGCAACTACCTTTTCTTTTCTTCTTCTTCCTTCTTCTGTTTCTTTATGGCCTCCTTACGCTCAACTGCTGTAACACTAGGACTGCGGGACTTGTGAGAAGGAGACGCAGATGAACTCTTACTTTTTCTTCTTCGGTAATGCCTTGCTGCCGGAGAACGGCTCTTATGACGTCTTGCAGGTGAACGACTTCTACGACGACGTGGGGAGATTGACCGACTTCTGCGCCTGCAAAAGATAATATTCAGCTCAACTTGCAAACTGAGTCAAGTAAGATTTACATAATTTACATAACGTTAACCAAAATTAAATTAATAGAAAATTGAACCCCTTAACAGAACAGTATGGCCCAACAATTAAGCTTAATCTGCAGCCTGTTGGGACAGGTACTATTCTATTATGAGGTATTCCTTTTTCGAAGGAAGATTGATGAACCAGCAAATCTGTTTGCAACTTTTTGGAAGCATTTACATAAACTCTACTCCCTCTACGCATTTTATAGTTGTTCTCACTTGACAGGACACGTGAAAATGTAAAAATATATCCCATCTAAAAAACAACAATTATATCCCATCAAAACTATATACGGAGTAGTAAAAACAACTATATTCCATCTAAAAAAACACCAACTATATTATATACCTTTATCTTTAAAACATTAAATTATATTAATATTTCTTATCTCACCGTATTTAAAAAAAAACAAAATCTACTATAAAACCAACAACTATATCCTATGTTATTATTAAAAAACAACTTGTATACAAAAATTAAATTTATAAGAATTATATAACATGAATTAAAAAAAAAAAACTGTAAGATATGCTATCCTATCTTAGTACCACTTTTACTTTGTCTAAAAATTAAATTAGTGTACTATAAAATAGTTTTTTTTTTTTGAAACCGTGCATCGCACGGGAACTAAACTAGTAAGAAAATAAAGGGAGTTAACTTTTCATGCATTAGAAATGTTAAGTGTAGTGATAAGCTTAAAAGAACAAGGTTTTGACTTGGTCACGTACTCGCGTACATTTGCTATTCAAAAATCAATTATTAGATTTGACAAAACAAGTATACACGACATGGTATAGGATTACTTTATGTGTCCAATCTCTTACCGTAAATATCATTGAAGGAAAATCTTTGGACGAACATAGATTTACTTGGGCACAAAACTCATTATCTTTACCATGAAATATTATGAATTACAAGAAATAGAAAAATGGGGTAATACTACCTTTGTTCCATTAAGATCKTGTCATTTCTAATTTTTACATTTACACATGCACATTTTATACGTTAATATATTTATCAATCAATCAATCAATCATAGCCTTAATCCCATATGTGGGGTCGGCTAACATGAACCAAATGTGATTATTCCGGGAGGTCATCCACATAAATTTTCCTCCTCCACTCCCTCCGATCGAGAGCCTCACTCTRTTGCAAATCCAACTGCTTCAGATCTACAAAGTAATTAAATAATACTCCCTCTGCTCTACAAATTCATGCCACTTCTACTTTACACGTTTGGCAATGCACAATTTATAAATCAAATATCTATAATCATATATTAGTAAAAATTATAAAAAATAGATTTTAATAAATTACTCATTATGACGATTCTAATAAGATCCCACTTGACTATATTCATTCTTATATATTGATGGGGATTTAGAAGACTCTCACTACTAATGAATAGTTCAAATTTTTCATATGACATGAATTTAGTGGAACGGAGGGAGTTGTAAAAATTATAAAGATTTAATATTATTAAAACTATTCAAATTGACCACAATTTTAAGGATTCGAATAGTGTCATTTTTTCTTATGGGGGGATTTTAGTGGAACAGAGAGAATAGATGAATGGATCAAATTATATTTAGTAAACTTGTCATCAATAAATTCAGCATGATTATGAGTAATAGTTTGTAGTCACCAAATCAAGATTTCTTCTCATTATTGTAACTTTACAACTAGATTAAATACATTCCTTGTAGATGTATTTTAAACTCCTTATCAAAAAAGAACATATGGACACACAAGATAAGAATGGATACAGATCAAATTTGTAAAGGAGAGCTTAAAAAGTAGCACCAATTAAAAGTAAATACTAAATAACTGAAAGCACACCACCCACCCACACATCTTAACTTAACATAAAATGCATCTTAACAGAAGCACTATCATGGCAATGTACTCTTGCAGTTTTAGCTTCATGCAGCAGTATTGGAGCGAGTAAGTCCAAAAACCCTTGAATGTGATTTCTATCCATGAACTGCAACTTAATGCACTCATCATTAACCCCTGGATTAAATTCATCATCTTTGATAAGCACTCAACACTGCTGACCTACCTATTAACTACTCAAGACAACCCAGGCTCCTCACAAAGTTTGCAACTTTATATCCCTAACAATGTGCGCTTTGCTCGTTCAAAAGCTATTGTTTTAAATACTCACTAGTTACACAAGCTTAATGCATAAAACTTTATGATTACTTTAACATTTTGGTACTTCAGCTACAACTTATTATGACAAGCGATACCAAAGATTAAACCGAAACACTTGTAGGTCACACAAGGAAACAAATCAACACAACAAATTCAACCCAAAAGAAACAAACTTATCCAAATCTAGTCATTAGCATATACTTAGGTTAATATCCTGCTCTCGTAGCACACTGCCACTAAATTATTCACCTCCATTCAATTTCTTTGTTCTTGTCTTTTGTTACCCCTTTAATGCATTGAGCGATTACAACATTACATGTTACTCAAATTGATTCCCAATAATCGTAAATCAAGTCGCATTTCTTGTAATCATAGATGGCATTATCCCTAAATTCAAACAAAGCCCTGAAATCAAACTACTTCTACCTAGTAGCTAATCAGTAATCACAGCAATACGAACAATTCCACCAACAAAGTAGGTTCTACTCTCATCATTGCATCAAAACAATTAATTTTCAACTTATGATTCAGCTGAACTACACCAACAAACTATAATTGGTTACAATCTAACAGAAACAAAAAAAAAAACAAAAAAAAAAAAGGCAAGAAACATCACTTCAGATTAAAAATTCATGCTATAAAAAGCAGAATTCATATGAAATTCAATTTTAAGAGCCAAAAAAGGTGAGAATAAAGAAATTCACCGAGTGTGAGGAGAGCGAGTGCGGTCTCTTCTGCTACGACGACTATGGCGGTGACTGACAGGCGACGGTGAACGACGCCGCCTGTACGACGGTGACCGTGACAAGCTTCGAGCCATCAATCAAAGGTTTGATTTTACAGTTAGAAATCAAATTCAACGATTTTTTTGGATTCAAACAATCAATTGAAGAATTCGATTAAACAATGCTAACACTCAATTGATTGGTTGAGAGCAGAAAAGAGGTGGAAAAGAAACCCTAATTGAAGAAGTAGCACCGAATTAATTGAGGAAGATGAAGTAAAGAGACAAATTATTAAGTGTTGGAGTGAATTTGGGTCATTTTCTGAATTCAGGACCCGATTCTGGAGTTGGTTTTCGGGTTCGGGTATATTTTTTTCTTGGTTTGACTGATCTTTACTGATTAAGTGGTATACCCGCGGTAATGATCCGGGAAAAAACGGGAGTAAAAGAAATGGTTAGGGTAAGTCTATCACTGTAAATAATAAATCTATAAATGTACATATACTTCCTCCATAGATGAAAAAAATAACAAACTCTATTACACGGACTCTTAGACAAAATTTACAAAGTAAGATTAAAGGTTTGTTTAACACATGCAATTCAAGATAATGATGGGGCAAAAGAACCACCACCACCAGGCAACTCCATACCACAGTACAACCCATTACCACCAATTGAATCAGAACCACCAATCACAGCCGCCACCGTGCACGAACCGAAACCACAAATCACAACCTCTACTAATCTAATCGCATCGGACGACTCCCGATCGAACCATCAATGACCCCAAACGAACCACCTATGTATCCCAATCGAACCACCTATGCAAACTCCGATTGAACCACCTGCATAGCCCAATCAAATCACCTACACGAACAGCAATTGAACCATATATATYCGCCAATCACGCAACACCTACGTGAATTCCAATAGCAAAACATGTGTGAACAACCAGCGAACTACGCGAATAACCATGCATTGAACTCCAAGTTTCGTCGTTTATCGGCGATGATYGTGGTCGCGGTGGTTAGGTCTATAAGGATGTCGCGTCGATTCGATTAAGACTGTAGGGACGTCGTGGCGGTTCGATTAGGGCTTAAGGGAGGTRGTGGCAGTTCAATTAGGGTTGTTGTTGTGGTGGTGTTAGAGCATCTCTAATGGTTAATTAAAAGGACTTGCTTGCAATAAAATAAAGTTTTCAAGCTTGTAACTCACCATTGGAGAGGGAAGTATGCTGCTTGTTTACAAGCAGATACTGCTCAAACAAGCAGGGTTGCTTGAAATAACTTCCTTCCCCATATTGTGACATGTGTTAATTAATTTTATTTATTTATATATTTTATTTTATATAATTTCATTTTTTTGTACCAGCTACAAAATAAAGTAGCTTACCATTAGTGCACTTTGTAGCTTGAAACCATTGTAGCTTGAAAAAATAAAAAATTAAGACAAGCTACAAAACATTGTAGCTTACTATTGGAGATGCCCTTAAGGGAGGGAAAATGGTGGTCTTTGGTGAAAATTAATTTATATTTAGTTTTTTAAATTAATTTAGATTATATGATGATAGAGTTGATTAGGGTAGTTTAATTATATTTTAGATATTTTAGTAAGGATAAAATAGACATTTCATAGGCAAAAGTTTTCCAAATATGGATAAAAAAATTTGTTGCATTTATTGTAATATTTCCAAATAAGGAGTTTGTTTTTTTATATACGATGGAAGTACTAAAAAGAATGCCGCACAATGTACGTAGATGCGTCACTCGGACTCTCGCACAATATAGACGCGTCACGTGAACTCCTAACACCCAAATCTTTATTACTACAAAAATGACGTGTCATAAATTACAAAAAAATTATGTGACTATGATCAACTATAAACTTAAAATTAACTACTCGTAGTTTACCTTTTCATATTTCAAWTTCAACATAATTATAAAGTACGAGTAATAAGTTTGAATATTTTTTTATTTGGTCGATATCATTCATCTTGAAAATGGGAGAAAAAAATGAAAAAGAAAAATATGATGATGTTATTCTATTGGCTCTTATGGATTGTTAAGAATAATTAGGTTTGTCAAGGTTGATACTTTGAATGGGGAGAAATGATTGATAATTTGTAGTTTGCTTTTGTTAAATGGTGTTTTTAAGATAACCAAGAATAAGTTAAGAACACTCTCCTTTTTACAAAATTGTATTGATCATAATTATGTACTAGCCCCTAATTTCCTATTTTACTTCTTTGGTTTCTTTATGGACGTATGGCTCACCTAACATGTGAGTGATAGTTATATTCAAGCAACATTACTAAGAGACGATTTTTTTAGTGTTTTGTAAAGTGAATAGCCCCAAAAAAACATTGGTATCAAATTATCAAAGAGATAACATCATATCAATACATCTAACGACTCACTAGTGAATAAGTTGATTAGTTGATCATGTAATAATTATTTGATTTTTTGGATACTTTTTGTTTCTATTCCTAAAAACCTCGTTCAAAATAATTCGGGGAAGTTGGCAAAAAGTTCGGTAAGGGTGTCAGAGAGCACCTGTGAACTATAATGTCTAACTGCGTGAATGTATTATGCAAAATCAATGTTGGAAGTTAATGGTCAAAGGTTTGTATCCAGGGACCACCTCTAAAGCATAAGTTTTTTTTTTTTTGACGCGAAAGAGGAGATTTTATTAAGGAATATCACTGATTACATCCGAAAGGATCTCATTCGGGGTCTCCTCTAACCAAACTGTAAAGGAACCATACGAACGACTAAGGTTCGCAAGGCGATGAGCGACCTTATTACCGCTTCTACGGACAAAAGAGATAGTAAAAGAATTACATAAATTACCATAAGCAATAATGTCTTTAACTAAAATACCAAAAGCAGAGAACTCGAATTGTTTCTTCCTGCTCGAGTTGAAAAGCTTCAGGTTGTCAGTCTCAACTACTAAGCATCGAAGTCCCGCTTCCCATGCCGTACGAACCACCATCCACATAGCCATAGCCTCCGCCACTTCCACRGAAGCCTCCATCTCAAGAACATCACACACCACCAGAAAAACCTCCCCAAATCCATCGCGAACGACACCACCCAACCCCACTTTGCCATCACTGAAAACAGTCGCGTCACAATTAGCCTTAAGCACTGTCGGAGGAGGGGGTTGCCACGAYAAGGATTCCACCGGAGCTGCCACCAGCGCAGGCTGACTGTTGTCATTTGCATCGTAATATTCCCCAACTAAGCATTGAGTATTCGAGAGGAGCAAAYGAATTGGCTTACGACTATTATTAAAAAGCCAGTCATTACGTCGTAGCCATATTTTCCATAACAACARCCAGAATATACTCCACCATTGCTCTTGAGTATGACGAGCTCTTAACAGAACAACCCATTCCCAAACACTCATCTTCYAAGCTTCCCTCGTGTCCAACCTTAGAGCCGAAACCAGCCAAATATATTGCGATTCAGAACAGAGGAAAAGGGCGTGGCTCAATGTCTCATCCTCATCACCACACAGAGGGCAGCGAGTATCGATATTCATTCCTCGACGAGCCAAATTCACCCTAACAGGCACACCCTGCTGCAGGACCTTTCACCCGAAAAGCTTGATTTTAGGGGGCACCTTAGAATGCCATAAATGCTTCCACAATTGATCCTCACTGCAGCTTGAGCTCGGTTGCATTATATTACGCTCTCGAAGGGCTAGGTAGTAAGCAATTTTAACCGTGAAGTCCCCTTTCTTGGACAACGACGTGACCAAGTCCAACCATCTGTCATTGGAAATTTTGGAATTATCTCAGCCATAATTGCTTGACAGTCCCATGAAGAGAAAATGCTTTTAATTAAATCCTCATTCCATTCCCTATTCACCCATAAGTCTCTAACTAACAGTGGACCACCTTCCTGTTCTTTGTGAGTGGATAATATCTTATGGCCTGGCAACTTTGAGACCCAAGGATCCCTCCATATATCAATGGTACATCCATCACCTATCAATCGCCTTGCACCCTTCGTTAATAAACTTCATGCCTTACAAATCGATCTCCAAGTGAAGCTTCCTGCATTGCTAACTTTGGCTTGTAGAAAGGAGGATGACTGAAAATAATTGCCTCTTAACACTTTGGCCACCATAAACTCAGGATTAGACAGTAATCTCCACCCTTGTTTTGCAAGCATTGCCAAATTAAAAGCTCGTAAGTTCCGAAACCCCAAACCACCCACATTCTTTGACGCATACAATCTTTCCATACCAACCCATGCCACCTTCTTTTCATCCTTATGTTGTCCCCAGAAGAAGTTACGGCAAGGCCGCTCAATATCATCTAATATTGCACATGGGATCTCAAAGCACTGCATAGCATAAGTTAAATTAGGTATTTTAGAGATACAAAAACACAAAGGATCTACTTACGTACATTATAATGAGTGAGATGAATTGAATACTTTAATTTTGGAAGGTCAACTTCTATCTATAATTAGTACGGAGTACTAAAGCAATCCTTACCTCCCAAATTTCATTCCCTCGTAAATTTTCCTCTCATACACTTTATTAATTCTTGCCTAAAAAATGTAAATTAAAAAATGCATTTATTGAAGATTATTTATTAATTCATACTCTTTTATAAAAAAAAWWAKRTTMMWAAAAAAAAACTTGATTTAATTAATTACAATTTAAAAACATCAAATTTTAATTTAGTATAGAGCAATTTGTACTTTATTTAAAAACCGAACATATAATCGGGTATTATCTAGTTTATAACATAACGATGTGAAATTTTGGTAAATATCCCTAATTCTCACACGTGCTCCTATTTCTAGGTTTCTAACCCAAAATTCGAGCCCAATCCTATTTTATAGTTTTATAATAGGCTAACCCACATGTTATTCGGTCYAAACACCTTTGTATTTAGTATAGAGCAATTTGTACTTTATTTAAAAATCGAACATATACTCGGGTATTATCTAGTTTATAACAGAACGAGGTGAATTTTTGGTAAATATCCCTAATTCTCACACGTGCTCCTATTTATAGGTTTKTAACCCAAAATTCGAACCCAATCCTATTTTATAGTTTTATAATAGGCTAACCCACATGTTATTTGGTCGAAACACCTTTGTATTTAGTATAGAGCAATTTGTACTTTATTTAAAAACCGAACATATACTCGAGTATTATCTAGTTTATAACAGAACAAGATGAAATTTTGGTAAATATCCCTAATTCTCACACGTGCTCGTATTTCTAGGTTTCTAACCCAAAATTTGTGCCCAATCCTATTTTATAGTTTTATAATAGGCTAACCCACATGTTATTCGGTCGAAACACTGCACCTTTGTATTTTCGGTTTTTCTAACATGTGCCCCAGTGCAACATATTCACTATAAAATAATTGATTGCGTCAAAATTCTTGAACTTAAAAAGAAATATATGGTGAGAGAAAGTATATGCAACCACCTTATTTAAAGAGATAATATCTTTTTGTAATCAATCAACAAATTGGGTAAATAACATACCTTTTTAACTTCAAGAATTTTGATGCAATCAAATATTGAGTACTTGAGTATTATATGATGAATATGTTGCGCTAATGTGTGCACTTGGGCACACGCTAGAAAAATCGTTTTATTTTATTTTTTTTCTAAAACACTAAGTTTTGAACTCTTTAAAAGAAATCTTAGTGTTAATCTGTGTACGTCTTGCAAACTTTAAGTATGACTCAACTCAAATTAGATTTGTAAAATAGTTTATTGGTCCTGACGTTGCAACGGATGTTATTTTTCCTCCATACTTCTGTTGTTCTCTAGGTGCTACACTTTCCATAAAAAGGAAGTTTAGAATTAAATGTTGCACTTTATTCCTTTGTTTATAGTTTCCATAATCATTTTTGTCACACGAGCCTCATTTACCCTTTTTTTTTCCTTCTCCCTATATCTCTCATATCTCAAAAATGTAACATATATGTGAAAAATATAATAATAACATGTATGATTTCTAATTCGGTTTTTCTAATGTGTGTCCAAGGGTACATGTTAAGACAACATATCTATTATTAAATATTTGATTATATTGCATATCTCTATTAATTATTTGATTATATTAAATATTTGATTATATTGCATAGTTCTATTAATTATTTGGTTACAAAGATATTCTCAACTTAAACATTGTACGGAGTATATCGTTATTAGTTGCATATTCTTATTAATGATTTGATTGAAATCAAATATTTAATAGAAGTTTGTTATCCTAACATGTGCCCTTGGGCACATATTAGAAAAATCGTTTCTAATTTACTTAATAAAAGATTTGTATTTATAGTGTTATGTTAACATTTAAAACACAAATAAATGAAATGAATTTATAATGTTATGCTAACATGCCTTTACTCTCACGCTTCTACATTTCAATTTATTGAGGTATAATATTTCAACCTTCCAATTTGATAAATGTAGGGGCGGATCTTCAATATGGTTGGGAGGGGCTTGGGCCCCCTTGAGCTTATAAAATACTAGTTTTTTTGCACGCTATGCGTGTGTGATATGTACATATTTATTGGTTGTTTCAAAACTTTTTTATTTAAAAATATATTATAATTTAATAAGTACATATTTATTTTTAACATGTCTAGTTTGACAGAAAAAATGAGAGGAAATAATTTTCCTTCGTTGAATAGTTGAATTTAAATTTTGAATTTCATAATTTTATTCTACTTTTAATCTTAGCTGAATTGTAAAATATATATATATATGGCTTCATAGCAAGTAGAATATATATGGCAAGTACAAAGAATATAATGAAAGATTATTTAATATGGAATTTATCTCTATTATCTCTATTATATAAGCTAAGGGGAGCAATGGTGTCCCCCTAGGATATTACATAATTACCCTTACAATTAGTATTATTTTTAAAAATAACAATAAAAGTCAAAATAATCAAAGTATCATATTTTATCAAATTTTGGTAAGGTGAAATTAAGATAGTAAAGACCATAAAACTTACCAAATTTAATGAAATTAATGCAACCAATGCAATTATTAACAAAATAGCAACGTTACTAAAAATTTAAAAACTATACATTGAAAAACATACAAAGGAGTAAAGGACTATTTATATTGTATATATTTGAATTATAAGCGTATTGTCAAAATACAAATTAAATTTTTATTATAGTTATTGAAAATAACTAAGTTTGAGAGCTCAGATTTTTCGTGCACGCAACGCGTGCCAAAAATACTAGTATTATATAAGGGAAGGGGGGAGGAAGATGGTGTCCCCCTTCTTAAAAGTCTTTTATACCCTTAATGAATTTTGAAAATAATATGAATTAATGTGTTTAAATTACCCTTTTGCTTATTATGTGATTAAAAATGAAWAWTGTATTTATTATGTAACTTAATTAGTGAAAAATTTTAAACAATGAATTGAAACATTAATGGTTTTATTTTAAATTTCAAGTCATATTTATATATAWAAAAATAGTTACAATTTAATAAAATTGTATTGCTAATAAGCACACATCACGTGCACATAAAAACTAGTATTCATTAAGGGCAAACATGTATTTTTGAAGGGGAAACACCATCTTCCTCCCCCTTCACTTAAATAATGAGATAATTAATTAATATTTTGCTTAATATGTAACAATAAAAGTTATGGCATAGTCGTAAAATATTTACTATTTTAACTAAGAGATCCAAGGATAATCAAGCCTTGGCCCCCTTACACTTTTTGTTCAAGGTCTGCCCTTGGATAAATGTCTTTTTTTTACAAGGAATAAATGAATTTTATTAATCAGTAGCCATACGACATCTTCGTTGAATACATAAATCAATAAGATCTAATATACGTAAACAAGTTTCACATCCAAACACAATTAAATAAAAGCATACTCAAGCGCAGCTCCTGCCTCTTGGATGATGGATTCAAAGATAAGTTTTTTTTWAAAAAATAAATAAATAAAATTTTAGMGCGTTTTTAATGTTGCACCTTGTGTGATTGGTCACTTCGACACACCCTCTCAGACGACCCTAAATACATGTGTATTTAAATTTCAGTATCGACGTTTGGTCTTGCGTGCTTTTGTCGTATTGATGGCTCCTAATCTTATGTTTGAGCATTAAACAATTGTGTTGACATTGTTTTTCAACGGTACGACTACTAATTGATAATTGACGGATACATTTATCACTACTTTTACCGAACATACTCATAAATTAGCTCATTTTATTACTTTTTATAAACTCGCAATCTCATTAATAAAATCAATCTCAATTAAAAATGCAAGAAATCCAAATATCCAATTATGGAACACCAGGCAAGGTCCAACAATGCAAATCTCTCTTAAGCATTTATACATTGCCTAAAATTTGAACAAAATATCTATAAAAAAAAATTCAACAAAAACAGGCAATTAATAAATATAAATAAATAAAATCAACAATGCCAGCCAATCAAAGGATTACTCAACRAGGAAATGACGTGTCAAACAGCAATTGGACAGAAAACACCCTACCACATCCCAGCGAAAAGACGAAACTACCCTTACCGAACCTAGGCTCATAAAAACCCGAAGCTAACAGGTTCGGATGAAGAGGGAAAAACAGCTGGAAACAGCCTGTCAGCAACTCCTCTCTCTACCTTCCCTTTTTTCTCGTCCTCCAGTTTTGGGTTTTCCCACTCTCTCTTATTTTCTCTCTCTAAAAAACCAACCAATTTCTCTCTCCTCTCTCTTCACTTGTGCTCGTTTCTCTCTCTCTCTCTTTCTTCAACAACAGCGAAAAAGAGAAGGAAAAGGTTGTTCGAGTGAGTTTTTGTGGATCCGACTTTGAGGTTTTCTACTTCAGGTATTGATTTTTATTTTTTTAATAGCATAATTTTTTATTTTCGATCTATGATTTTTGTTTTGTCGGTTGATTTTGTTTTTCGAAAATAGGTTTTGTGCGCAATGTCTGATGCTAGGGTTTGTGTGGTTTCGATTTTTTTGATCTGCGTTTGTTGCGATTTTTTGTTGTTCGTTGTGTTTGTGTTGAATAGGTCGGATTTAGTTTTAAGATGCAGAATCGAAAGATTACGTTGAATTTTGGAGAGAGGTTGAATTTGTTGAATTATTTTAGGTTTGTTTTGGAGTGACTTTACTGTTGAGAGTTTCAGAAAGTAATTTGAGGCATTGATGTTGAATTATTTGAGGTTTATGCGACGAATTTGTGTGTGGTGTGTTGAGGTAAGTGGTGAGGGTTTTTAAGTGGACTTTTACAGGACGACGAGGAATTGTGACTTAATTTGGTTGTTCGTTGTTTTGAGTTTTGTTTGATACAAATGAGTGGATAATAGTGCTGTGCTGTGTTGTGTTGAGTTCAGTGGTGAGGTTTTTTGAGAAGCAGGTTTCAACGTTGATGATGAATGGTGTTCAAGTTTTTGTTCGACAGTTTAAGTCTTGTTCGATATGAATGAGTGGATAATAGTGCTGTTTAAGTGATAACAAGAGTGATTTGGAGTTAAGGATTTGGTAGGAGAGTTATGAACTTGAGTAATTGCAACTTGAAATATGAACTTGACAGCAGAGTTATGATTGGATTATTACGTTCATTATAACTGAATGAAGAATTTAGTATTTCAATGTTTGGATTCGAATTTAGTGGTGCATAACTGTTTTCTCGGGAGTGATGTATATAGCAAATCAGCATCTATTTAAAGCATTTTGATCCTGAATGGACTGAATTATGTGCTGCATTAATGAGGTGTCTGTGTGAACACGATTCTGTATTTCCACCATCACTTTAGTAAACTTCCCGTTGACTCTTGAGTTGTGTAAATGAGTTTCATGTGAGTTCACAAGCTTAATCTGTAAGGTTGTCAGTTTAGTATAATCTAATGGCTTTAGCTGAGATTTTGCTCTGTTAGTGATTGGGTGGGTTTGGGCCTTAGGTGATGGCAAGGGGGCGTAGCGAGTTAGTGGTTGCCCTGCAGATTCACATTGCTTTGAGTTTGTGCAGACATAGCTTTGCTCTTGATGACTTTTTCAGGTTGATAGGACGCTAATGATAGCTGTCCCATGATCAGTGTATATGCAGCCCTAAACACTGTWTGCATTATATTGTATATCTGCTATAATTGTAAACAGTTCATTGCTACCGGTTAGATTTGGTTCATACTTATATCCTTTTCTGCTCTGCTTTTCTTCGTATTGCTTCCCCCCCTCCCAACCCCAACCCTTTGTACTTACAAACTGTATTTGCTCTACTTCAGGTGTTTCATTTGGAATCTGTATTCTTTGGAAGGTTACTCTGCAGTTGCAGTTTGCACTACGTAGTGCATAAGGCTTTTTTATTTTGCTATTTTGGTCTTGATAACTTGTMCTGAAGGGTTTATGTCACTTGATGCTGCTAGGCTTGCTCAATCTCATATTGAGAAGGGAGCTTTGGCTTTATAATAGGCCCATTTGCTGTCTCCATGCTGGCAGAGAGCATGCGTGGAATCTGTGCTTCGGGTAATGCCCCTGACCAGTCAAGCCGTCGATGCACTCGGTGTGGTGACAATTTCTCTAGTGGCTCTTCTGGTACTTTTTGGCCTGTTTTGCATAATCTACATCTTGTATTTCCGTGCGCGCATTCAGAGGTCAGCGTTACATCAACTTGGTTACTTTAACGGACCTTGGATAGTTCGTATCATTTTTATTGTGTTTGGGATATGCTGGGGTTTTGGTGAAGTCGTCCGCTTAAGTTTATTTCGACAAGAGGGTACAGTCTTTCATTCACTGAGCCAAGGATGGCAGGAAGACATATGCAAGATATACATTCTATCGAATCTGGGGTTCACAGAACCATGCCTCTTCCTCACTATGAGTTTTCTCCTGCGTTCATCTCTGAAATGGAGGGAGTCAAGTGTACTAAGCCCAAGTGTACTAAGTCAGAGATGGAACTTGAAGACCATCGGTTATATTTTGCTTTATTGCCTTCCAGTTTTTATCTTGAATCTTATAGTTGTCGTGGTTTTCCCAAATTTTCGACATGGAAAGATTGACGTGCTGAGAAGATTGCCAAAAGAGTTTACTCGTGCATATTTTCCATTGAGTGTGTCAGGCCAACGCGTTATTGCTTGCAGTTACCCCTTGTTGTGTACAATTCTCCATGGACTGTTTGCCATCATTCTAACCACTTACCTGATATTGCTTGGGAGGCGGATGGTTGTGTCAGTCATCAACAAAGGGCTGCAGAAGAGAGTTTACATACTTATATTTGTTCTTTCATGTTTCTTCCCATTGAGGGTTATTTTGCTTGGTTTTTCAGTTCTGGCCAGGCGCGAGCATTTTCTCTTTGAAGCTCTTGCCTTTTGTGGTTTTCTTGTGCTTTTATCTTGTGTTGTAGTGGGTATTTTTATGCTTGTTTTCTTACCTGTTAAGGATTCTTTAGCCCTCAATAGGGGTCGGGGGATAGGGGGTGACGAGGAAGGAACATTTTACACATCTGAGGACTATGCTGATTCTCTCTCTCTTGTAGCTGCCAACCAAGGCCATCTCGACACCAGCACAGCTGCAAGCATGGGGAGAAACTCAGATGTCTCAACAAAAAGGGGTTCCATTTCATTCCGAACTATGATTAAGGATGAAGCTTCTTCTACAGGAGGCGTGTATGAGGAGGAAATGGCCACTTTTTCCCCAGGTTTTAGGTTGTTGGCTAGTTCGCCTCCTGGTTCCCCTATTGCCCTGCAGATGAAACTTCCGTCCTCGTAGTCGGGGAATACAATTGGGGGGAAGAAAGGCAGAAGAGAAGCTCTTTTTTCTTAATTCTCTGGTCTTGATGATATGATGTTTAAAGAGGGTGCATCTGTAAGCGCAATTTCTGACAATTAATAAGACTGTTATCTGTTCATAGAATCATGGAAAATGCTCCCTTCTCAGCCTTTTTATATAGTCTTGTCATTTTTTTTGTTTTTTTTTTCAGGGCAAGTAATTCGAGTGAAGAATTCACTCTCGCTTTGCCCTGGGTTTCGTATGCTTTTTTTTAATGATGATTGTTTGTACCCCAAAAATTTTAAAATTGTTTTCGATGATGGGTATATACGAGTTGGGTGTTTCAAGGAAGTTGAGATTTCATAATAGAAAGGGATTGATTGCTTTGAAAAGAAGAGTGAGTGATTTAAATACCACATTCCTAGGTCATATATCGATTGTTGGTGGCTTGGTGATCTCAATTTTAGAATGTTAGTCATTTTAGTTGATTTTGACTGGACCAATTCTGCTTGGTGATTGAGATTGTTGCTAAATCAATTCTTGATTCAACAACATTCTTTTTTGTACAGATGTGCTCTACACAGACCAAGAGTATTGAGAATTATCAAAAAAAAAAAAAAAAATTGTATGAGAAAAGAAGGGTACATACTTCGTTCTTTTTCACTTGTATCATATTTCTAGTTAGAAAGTTACAAAATATTTGCATTTTTTTTTATGGTAAATGATTCCTATCAAAAATTACAACTACTCCGTATATCAATTTTCATATAATAAAATAATTTAAATTTCAGTTGTGTGGGTTTATCTTTAACATTTCTTTAAGCAATGTTTTCTCTTTCTTGTTTATTATTTTGTAAATAATATTATCTTTTTGTGTTCACTCTTTTATTTCTTTCTCTTCCTTGATTCTTGTGCTACACCCCTTAYATGCAACTATTTGAGAACAGAGGAAATATATTTTATTTTTTAAGTCATGAATGAATAATTATATCTTGCAAAAAAATTTAATAATACATTACAATCTTAAGCATCTATTAGCGTTCTTCTAATACTGTAGCCTTTTGGCCTAAGTAAATAATAATACAACTTTTATGTCTTATTTTTTCGAGTAGAGAAAAGTCAGAAAATCATCCTAAACCACAAAAATCCATTAAAACTCATTGCTACCACCCCCATCTCAAAACTCACTTCAAATCGATTATAAAAATTGTATTATAAAAAAAATACGAGTAAATCAAAAGGTTTCATTATTATTTGCAAATGTCCAAAATGATGCATTATTAGAAGCAATTGTTCTTAAGTATTAAATCAAAAATACGATGTAAAATACCTAAAGGATTCATTTTAGTGCCAAAGGCAGTTTTAGTTGATATTTCACTCCCTTCGATCTTTGTTCTATACAATTTCCTCATTTGACCAATTTTTAATATTGTGCTTTATTCTATTTTAGTAGTCRCTCTTCAATTTATTTTTGCTTTTTAATCCCGCTTTTCCTTACTTTTCCCCTCTTTACCTTTTCCTTTTTCACACATTGACATTCTCTCTTCAATCTATTTCTACTTTATAACCCCACTCACATTATAATACATTATTTCTAATTTTTCCAACAAAACAATAAATGCACAATTCATTAAAAATTGGAGAAAGTAGTTAAAATTTCAAGTTGAAGAGTATGGAAGATTGAGGCCAACATGTTCATTTCTAATATAGTAGGATTTCAGTAATCATAAAAACTACATCCACCAGAGTATTTTTGTTACATCAGGGAAACTACGAGTCTAGGAAGCTTACAAATCAACAACTCTTTGCTCGCGAAGTCTTTTTCATTTATCACTCCACATTCTCTCACAAAGCACCGTGTTGGATTGAACAAGCACTAGTCTTTTAGACACGTAACGAAAAGGGATCGGGATTTGGGATGATACAACACAATACAGACACCTAACGTTCACGATTAATAAAACGTGATACTCTTTCAATTTCCTTCATAATCATTTCCTTTTCCTCTTCAAATTGTTCGTCCTCAGAACCTAAACACAAGACAGGAGGGGCAATAATATTTAGAACTCTGGAACTGATCCTGTAAGTAATGGTATGTACAGGCATGTGGCACAACAGTATTGCTGACCTTTTCCGACTGAAAGGCTACGTAAAAGATCCAACAACTTTTCACAATTTTTCGCCAAGATAATTTTAATGTCGTGTGTCTTGTTAGGATTCGCAACAAAAACCTGCACAAAGAGAATGAGCAGATCAGGAGCTAGATCTTCATTAGCAGGGCAGGAAAAGATTTGCAACTTAAATTTGAACCAACTGCCCACAAATAGATGAAACTCATGAAAGCAATATAATTTTCCAAGTAAAATCAGCACCTTGAAAATGTGGAAAGCTGAAAGCTGGATGTTCTTACTTGAATCCTGTTTCCAACCAATAGTTAGGATGATAGGCCAGGATAACGAAAGATAATATTAAAAATTTTGAGCATGTTAAAAAAATTTATCAAAATTGAGCAAATATTGTGAAACTAAATAACGATGAGTGTTTTTCCTATTCTTCAAAATATCACTAACATACTCAAATAAATTTTCCCCTTCTGTCCAAATTAACAAGCAGGCCCTCTTTAATATATTTCCATGTCTTGCACAAAACAACTTGCAGCTTTAAACGTGCATATAAATGTTGAAATTATCCATGAATGTTCTGCCATTGGAATGCACAGAACTTTTCGAGAGCTCTGCGMACTAAGTCTTTTGACAAGACTAAGGTGCCAAAGCGGCCCAAAGGGAAGGCATCTTTATCACTTCTCATTAATCTTCTCATCCTCTTCTCAATAATATAGGTAGCTACACACACATTTCTCAACTGAAACTTCTAGCTCTTATTGTTCTCCTATAACGATTTGTTCTTATTGTTCTCCTATAGCTACACACACATTTCTCAACTGAAACTTCTAGTTCTTATCGTTCTCCACATAATCGTTGACAAAAAATGTGGCTTATAAAGACAAATTGGTGTATAAGGTGAGGAAACTATTGGRAATTAACCCTGATTTCATCCCCAAACTGGTTTGTGAATTTGGTGGTGCAACATGCATCCAGCTCAAGCAGAGGGCAAGGGGAAAGGCAAGGGAAAAAAAACAAAAAAACAAAGCTAGACATATGGCTCGCCACAAATGGAGATTGATGATCAACATCAATTTTTTTTTCTGGAAAAGTTTAGGAAGGTGATTATAGAAGAAATAAATTTCATGAAACAGAACCTTTAACAAATGAAGGGGGAACTTTACAACAAACTGAGTCAAACCCTGAGGAGTGAGGACTGGGCACTAGCAGACCCAAGAAAGCAGAATGAGGAATTATGTCTTGGAATTAGGGAGTAGTTGGGGAATCTCTGGAGGGTAATCCTAAAAATTCTATCTCTAATCTGGATTGCTCTCYAATTTTTGCCACTTCATGTCCTGAAGAAAAATAAATACGATCTTAATAGTATTATAATCTAGCTAATCTTCGGGAATTTCCTTATTATGATTGTAAACTTGGGGATAATAGGGTTAGGGGACTGGCGATCTTTTGTTCTTCAGTAGTTTTTTCCCCAACCTTCTTATCTAATGTAACAGAATATTATTCATCGACAGAAACAGCTATATGCCTAGATCTGTATGGTTCTCCCTTTATTGAACAAATGAAAGTTACACTCATCTGTTTCAAAGGCAGGTTAAGATATCAGATGTCATAAACAAGGTGGAATGCATAGCACTAAAAAAAGCTGTTCTTGTATTTTCGTAACAGCAAGCACTCTTTGCAAAGCGCATGTCATAATTGACTTTTCATTATTAATGTTGAAAGTGAAAACAATAGGAATAGAGAATAGAATACATCACTGGATGGAGTATCTCAAAACCATTGCAAAAAAATGGGTAAAAAGTGAAAGCAGATGAACATCAAAGGTGAACAATTAGTACATTACCTTCAACAATGTCATGATAACTTTCATGTAACGAATTTCTAGGATGTACTGCTTCATTATGTGTGAATTTGGTGGCTCCAAAAGAAAATCTGAGAGGAGCTATTACCCACGAACAACAAACAAATAGTGATTTAAATTAGAAAAACCATATAAGAAAAAATTATGTAGAACTTGCTTAGATATTTACATGGACAAACCTTGAGTGATTGTCTTCTAGTCACGTAGTTTTCAGACGTTAAAAGCTTTTCATACATTTCAAAGAACTGGAAACAGCAGTCATTCATTAGAACCAAATGATGCAAATTACAATGTTGAAAATTGAGGTTTGCTTCACTCACCCTCACAAACAACAAAAATATTCTTTAGGACACGTATGCATGTCACAGGCAGGACTGTAGGAGGGAGGCTGTTTTTATCTTTAAACTCAGTTCTCCTTGTCCTCTAATAAGAGTCCATATAAAATTGGATACAAATTGAGAAGATATTACAACACAAAGTTTAAACTGATACACACATGAGGAAAAGGAAAAAATAAAAAATAAAAAAACAGCAGATTAAGAAATTCAAATGCTAAAATTAATACTTACTTCATTTCGATTTAATTGCAACAAACGGGTTTGCAAGACTGCTGGTCAAAATTTTATTATGAGTATAAAAGGGATAGAGAGAGAAAGTGGGGTATTTTTTTGAGGTGAGAGATTGACAGAAATGACTTAACAAAAAGGAAAGAAAACATTTGGCGCAAATAGTATGAAACTTTCAAGATGACAATTGTTGCAAATAAAAAGCTTTCAAGAAGTATTCAACTGTTCCAAACTGGTAATTCAATTTAAATGGATTAGTCATTTTAAATTTGATTCGACTTGTAAACTTAAGGATTGCCCTTTCCTCCCAAAAAATAAAAAAGAAAAAAAGGGAATTCCCCTTCCCAAAAATTACATCAGCCCAAAATTAAAAGGGAAATTCCCATTGGTAGTGTCGTGTTTGAACGAGATCCCACTGGTAGTGTTGTGTTCTTTTTAATCCCAGTTATAGTTATAAACTTTAGTTGCTTTCCCAACCGTGATTATATTAGGTGTTTTGCTGTTAAATGATGTGTTTTTGGCCGTTAAGTGTGTTTTAACAGCCTAACCTTGGCTTAAGCTTTAGTTAAGGTTGTATGTATCTGCTTGCCTCTTCCTTCCCCCCTTAGTTCGACCTCCATCTTCTTCATCGCTTCTCCTTCATCTTTCTCAAAATCCATCTTCTAATTGATTTCCCCTGTTATTACTCACTGCATTCCTCTTCCTCACTGCACCCCTTTCTCAGCTCGTCACCGTCAACTTGCCAGCACCGTCATCGTTTGATCTCTTCTCCTCTTCTTTTACTCACTGCATTCCTCTCAATCCGGTATAAAAAAAACAATGAACAATGAACAATTGATTTTATCACTCACTTTAACTAATTGTTACTATCTTCTATCTCATTCACTATTTTCCTCTATTTCTGAAACAGGGGAAATAAAAACCCCATATTTCATTCACAAATCCTTAAAAAGATTTCAACTTTGTTGAATTTTGTGTGTTTTTATGGAAATTAATTTGTGAAAAAATGAATGTTGTACACATCAGAGATGATCACAATGATCAATTTCCAGTGGGTATGAGAGTTTTGGCTGTTGATGGGTATTCTTATCACTTATTTGTTCTTCTGCCAAATGGGGTTAAAAAGATGGGGGAGTTGCACTTGGCAATCAGGTTTTAACAAAGGATAAATCAAYCCATGAATATAGTGCCAATATTATGGTATGATTTTTTCTTTTAATTTTCTGGGAATTTCTTTTTATTTGCAGAGAAGAAAGAAAAGAGAGTTGCAATTGGAGGAAGATGAATGAATGAATGTGTGTGATAGCTAAGAAGTTGATAAGGCATTATTCAATAAAAAAAAAAATAAGCGAGAAAATAAGCTTAACCATACAAGGCAAACCAAGGTTAAGGAATTAAAATCCACTTAACAGCTAAAACACACTAATTAACGGTAAAACACCTAATATAATTACGGTTAGGAAAGCCAATGAAGTTTATACCTATAATGGGGATTAAAAAAAAACACAACACTACCGGTGGGATTTCATCAAAACTCAACACTACCAATGGGAATTTCCCAAATTAAAAATAGGGTTTTTCTACACTGTATCCCTCTAACTTTTCGTTTTCTACAATATACCCCCAATGTTTTTTTCTTCTCTAATGTACCCCTAGATTTTATTACCCTTCTATGTGATAACCCAATCGAAACCCCACCCAATTGCGATTCGTGGGCATAGTTCCATGGTGATTCATGGGTTGTAATTCGAACCGTGGGTTGCAATTCATCGTGGGTTACAATTCGAACAGAATTCGCACAACCAAATCGTGGGTTGTAATTCATCGTGGGTTGCAATTCGTCATGGGTTGCAATTCATGATGGCTGAGAGAATATGGTGGGCGAATTTGTGGTGGTAAAAAGGTGGGTGGCTGGGAGGAATGGGCACGATTTACGGGGGTCGCATGGTGGTTAGGTGGCTGGGAGGAGTGGTCGCGTGGGAGTAGGTGGTGATTGGGAGGAGTGGGTCAAGTGGTGGCGTTAATTAGGGGCGTTTAAATCGGATAATCCGATTCAAAATGTTTGGATCGCGGAAATACCGATCCGAAATATCCGAACTATTATTTTTCCGATCCGACTTCGATCTGATATCCGAAATTTCGGATCGCGGATCGGATGTATACATTTTTACCTATTTTCCCTTTATTTTTCCATATTAAATTGTTTTTTAATAAAAACTCGGATATTCGGATATCCGTAAGTGTAAAAATCCGATTTGGAAATTTCCGGATTCTGACCCGAAAATATCCGAACCTTAAAACCCGGATCGGACATCCGATTTTTCGAATCGAATCGATCGGATTGATCAAATCGGATATTTTTGAACATCCCTAACGTTAATGGTGGGTGGCTGGGGGTGTGGTGGTGTGGGAGTAGTTGTTGGGGTTTTTTTTAATTTTTTTTTTTWAAAAAAAAWTAAATTAAACATGTATGGTTAACTTTAACCATTAAGGTTATCACATAGAAGGGTACTAAAATTAAGGGGTACAATAGAGAGGAAAAAAACTTTGAGGGTATATTGTAGAAAACGAATAGTTAGAGGGGTACGGTGTAGAAAAACCCATAAAAATATGATAGTCAAAGGAATGCATTAGACAACACACACCATGAAAATCCGATTGTTCAATCTATTATGACTTATGAGACAAAGGGAGTACTTCTAAGAATTTTTTTTTGCAAGATGGATTCTAATTAGAGAATCGGGAATTGGAATTCTAACACTTTAAGAAGTTGGCAAGTCAAAGTAGGCCTCTAAGCCATAAGAGTAATAGAAACATGAATTCACCTCATTATAATGAGAAGTCAGATATTCAGCAACTTCTTGACTATGTTTAGTAAGCAGATCCTGCAACAAATTCTTGCAAGGGTTACTAAGAAGAAAACACTTGTACAGAAATGCAGGAAGACTGATCTTGAATGTAGAGAATGCATCGGAAGCAATATCAAAGTTGCACATTTACAATTGAACACTGACCTTGAATGTAGAGAATGCATCCGAAGCAATATCAAAGTTGGGAAGCTCTACATACTTGAAGAACAACTCAAAGCTTGTCGACTCCAATATATATCTGAAAGTATACTATAAAAAAGACATCTCAGAAGAAAAACCACAGAAAGGTATAATGACAAGGACACGAAAAATAATGGTTGAGAAAGAATTCGAATCTCTAAATCATCTTACCCCAATACCCCCCTACCACCACCTTAACACATACTGTATGGAACAAAATTAATGCCCCAAAAGAAGGAAAAAAACAATTGGTGCCCTGACAAAGATCTAGAGAGTAGCATCAACAGCGAAAGGCATATGATTGTTTTTGAAAACCCAAATTGTCCAGGAAGGATCAAACTACAGAGCTTCCCTATGAGAAAAGGGCAATAGGCATAGCCACTCAGTATGGTCGTAACTCGTATGAACTGAATTTTTGGCAGGTTTGTGGAGGACTAGATGGAGGAATGCAGACTAGTCTAAAAGGAAAATTCTGAACACTGGTTTATCTACAGAAGATGCAGAAATATTGAGAATTTATTCATTATGTAAATATCTGGGTAAACTTGGTCTGGCATCTATTTTTGCAATCTAGAAGAGCCTGACTTTTACCGTGTTACACAAGTAGCTCATTGGAAAGAGTGAAATTGAATGCAACACCATAAGAGTCTGTAAAAACCATCAACACTCAACCTATTCAACAAAAACTCTCACTCTTGGAAACTTTTCCATAAGTGAAACTTTGATAAATTAATAGTACCTTGATTTAAATGGAACACCTAGCTTTGGGCAACATGATGATAAGCAAACAAACAGAAACAAATTCCCTTCAGCCCAAGAGTGTTACATTTAGCTTTCTACACACCCTCACAATATCCATGAATAAAATAAAGACTAGAAACAGATTTTCATGGACTAAACAAAAGGCATGAGCTCAAAGTGCTTCATCCATCTTGTCAAAACCGTAAATACCCAAGGGCCAAACCTTCCTCCTTACTTGTTCAGCCTAACTCCTATGGCCACCCTACTTGAATAGTTGATAGATTATCTAGTCTCTTCTCTAATTTTCTAAATGGTCAAAGTCCAAAACTTGACATATGGATTACAGCAGTAGCTGAGTGGAAGTAACATAGCCTTATTAAAGAGAGAAATCATGCAAAATCTTTACCACACCATGTGACACTAACATCACAAGTCCCCTCTCTCTCTCTCTTCCACACCCCTACCCAGCCACCCTGGTCTTCTCTCTCTCTCTCTCTCTCTCTCTCTCTCTCTCTCTCTGCTGACAAAAAAAAAATCCCAAAGCTTTCCTAAAAAGAAAATTTTTAACGATTCAAACTTCAAAGAAGTACAAAGATATCTCAAAGCCACAACCCCCTTCAAGGAGATCCGTACATTAACAAACCAAAGAGGCGAACCCCTGGATCCACTTTCTTTGCATAGAGCAAAAGCCTTCGGATAACCTCACCATATCATTAACTTTTCAATATTTAAGTTCAAACAGATGCCTTATAGGCTTTATAGCAGCTTGGCCATTTACGAATTCAGCCACTTCAAAATATGTTATCCGTCATATAGATGATCCAAGACTTTAAAACCATTGAAAGAAACTTAAATACAACTTCAACCAAAATTCTAGTTCAGGATGCTCACAAAATTATACTCCTAAGACCTTAACTCACCAAAGACAAAAAAATCCACAAAAAAGGCTTGCGCCAACCCTAAGCAACCAGCCAATGTCATCACAACCCATAATTTTCCACAATAACATTAAGCCAAAAGGAAAGGAAGCCCCATACATCATGTCACACTCTGATAACTTTCTTAGAGACAAACCACTTGAACCCCAATCCTTAAGATGCTTTGAGCAAACACATCATATACCAACTCAAATGAAGACCTTGGATTTTAACTCGTGAAGATAGTGAACAGGTTGTATTCATAAACATTACCTCCATCAATTCAATGATGAAAACTTGAAGATAACCGCTCGCAATACTAAATTAGCATTTGATAGAATAGAAGATGGTCAAAACCATTAAGGTTTTTCAAAGTCAATCAAAAATTTTCCATAACTAGTGAAACAACAAAAGGAATATCAAGCACTCCCCTTTCCTTATCAAAAAAATTTCTCCCAGCGCCACTAAGCAACCAACTCTATCCCCGAGATGCTGTAGAGAGAATCAAATAAGGTATGCTGTTGTTAAGTTGCTTGTGAAATCATCAGCCCTTCCCTCGCCTCCACCACTTTTAAGGCTAATCAGTGACACAAGTTATCACTAGAAAGAAGGTTACTAGGTGAAGTCGGATAAATTATACAGGGCAATTGTACTCAATTAGAAAAGATGAGGTGAAATGGATAAGAGATGAAGGTAAACGAGGATGAAGAGGATTTTAAGAAGAAGGCAGTGTAAAAGCTCCATTTGATTAGAAGTCAACGAATGAGATCCAGACATTTTGGCATAGAAAGAGTTTGGCAGGCACAAATGTATTACTTCATAGAGTCATAGATTTGAAACTTCTGTGTACATTACTGAATACTCTGTCATGCCAATGGGTACGGGGTACCTCTACTTTCCCTAGGCATCTTCCTAAAGTTGAAGGCATAAGTGCTTTGGGATCATAAAGATAGAAAAGATGGAGTAATTAAGTAGCCAAACAGCATGTACATCTTACTTTGCAAGTGTTCGATATTTGATGCATTCCCTCAACATGTTCCCACAAGTCAAGGCAGCATCTTTGTTATCATAGCTGCTCAAGAAAGAAAACATTATCCAACGTGATTAGAAGCAACGCTGCAATGTTACAAAATTGTTTCTACAACAACCAAAAAAAAGAGTTAAATTGATTTAAAGAACCAAAAATAGTCAAACTCCTTGCCAAATAAGTACTTGTCCAACGATGCATGAATTTTCAAATTATATTTTCATCATTGTATTATTGTAAGCCCTTATTTTTAACGGCAGGTACGCACATATCAAATGACAAGCTTATTTTCAAATTGTTGCTTCGAGGCTTTAATGGTTTTATCCTTGACTTTTGAATAAATAAAATCATATGAACTCACTTGATAGTATGATATCAATTTCATTGAGGAAATGTAAAGAGCAATAGCATGCATGATAACCCAAAAGCCTCCAATGGATGGAACAAAAAAGATGAAAGAAATAACAATATTTAGCAAAAACTAAAAAGATAGCACAGTATCCATTTACTTCAAAATAAATTGTTGTCACAATATTTACTTCCAAAAAAGTTGTGCAACTGCCTACTGCTGACCTATTGCTCAGTGACAGTGCAAAAGCAAGCAGCCAAGCACATACAATTATATATGATCATACAGGCTAAATTACAGATAGTTGACAATAGATATATAATATATATATATATATATATATATATATATATATATATATATATATGTTTTTCACACACAGCATCCAACCGTCCAAGTGCTAAAATTATCAAGCAAAACAGCTATTCCTGAAAGATGATGTTTCCCCCCAAATTTACATCGTGTGCAGTGTGCACAAGTGAGAGATGCTTAGCTATTTAAGTCATACTCGAAGGAGGGATTGGGGGGCCGGGGCATGGTTATGAGTGACATCTTTCAAGGCCAAGAGTCTGTTTAGATATTAGGCAGCAGTTTTGAAAAAAGTAATAAATCAATGAAGTCGACAGAAGTGGAAGCAGAGTACTTGACTAGTTGACTACGCATACAGTGGGGGAAAAAACAAGACGAAAAAGGTCCATCAAAGCTTACCAGATAACAAGGAAGTCAAGCAGCTCCAGATGCTTCTCGAGGTAATCCACACAGCAATGAATGTCATCCACTTGTTGCTTTAACAGTACAGACCAACACAAGACTAAATCTTTTCTCGCCTGCCCAAATAGTCAATGACAAATGAACAACCAAGTAGGAATAACATTTTAATATTATAGAGGCATAACAATGACTTACTTGCCAACCAAACACATGTAACTTGTGAACAAGAAGAGGGATAACATCCTCTTTACATAATTCGAGTGTGAGTTGCATAATCTGATCTGTGCTTGGTTCAGATTCACTATCTCCACAAAGCATCACCCTTAATGTTGAAAAGTTTCTTCCTACTTCTTCCAGCGCCTACATAATAATCAATATGATTTTTGTTAACTAATGATTGCAAAGAAGATGAAATTCTTTTTGCTAAAAATATCTTTTTGAAAAATTTATAAGTAGACTTTGAAATCAAGTATATAAGCTTGAGGAAACGAGGAGAATAAGCACGAAAACCACAAATCAAGTATCCTTCATGGCCTTGGGATCAACATGCTACTAAGTTAAAAGCTATGTTACCTCGACACCCTCGTATACCTCAAATATTGGGTGTCGTATCGTATCGTGTCACACACGACACTCCACCCGGATACTCCATTTTTAACTATTAACTTCACTTTTTTTCTATAAAATAGCCAAGTGTTCGACTCGGACACCCGTATCCGAGTAGACACTTAATCCGTGTCTATGCAACATAGGTTAAAAGGAAATAAATTAATTGAAACTAAAAAGGCAAAATTCAATGCTTGCATTAACCAGTCTAACGGTAGCATTCTTTCATGATCTCATTTATACAAGATTTGGAAGTCAAAGTCACAAAGCATGGGCTTCCCCTTAATGGTCCTATATCTCTTTTATTGAACCAGGAAGTGAGACACCTATGTTTCCTCACCCAAGTCCCAACCCCTAAGACAATAAAGTCAATCATGACATAATACATCAGACATGTTCCTAGGAAAAGGCAACCATCAAACAAACAGAACACCAGTGCCAACTATACTTGAATAATGATAATAGCTTTTACACCTAGTGGACAATTGGCAGCCGATAAGAACACCTTGAAGWGTTGTTACCACAAACTCAAACCACATCATACAACAGTGCAGGATAATACATGGTAGAATTACTTCATGGCCAGTAACCTCAACAGAGAATAAAAAATTTAAGCTCGAACCAACATTGAACGAACTCTGTTGATGTTTCTATTTCCTGTTTTTCTAGGTTTTACAATGTTCAAGCAGTAGTCCTTCACATTTAATTGTTTCCTTCCTATTCCGGTATTCCCCTCTTTAAGAAAGGACCTATACTGTTTAAATGCCCATAAATTCTGAGCTCTACACACCAAGTCATGAGATAAAATAACATCCAAATGTATTGAGAATCTGTATTGTTGCAATTTAGCTTGTCAGGAAGAATAACAGATAAGATGACAAGCTCAAAGCTTGCAATGAAACACACAAACCCCGTATGAACCTGCAGCCAACATTTACAAATATCACACATGCAACATACAAGTCATAACCAAAGTTTCTTGTTGCTGAAATTCATATGAACAACTATCATACAAGAATAATTCAAAATTCAAATTCATATGAACAACTATACAGTTTATAGTCAAACCCCGTGAAATTTTGGCTGTTGTTAAGAATTGAAATATAAATACAATTGAACATTCAACCAATGATCTGAAATTCAAAGTCCCTTATCAATAATGTTTAGCAAAATTCACAGAATTAGCAACTTACCCGCTACACTTCCCATATTATACTGTTAAATGTTAATTGACATTCAAGATTCAACCCACAATTATAAGACAATAAAAAACAGAAAAAAAAAAATTTAAATTAAAATTAACGACCCCGGAAAAAAATAAGAAGCGTCATTCATAATAATTAACATGAAATATCCCACAAATGCATCAAATACAATACACCCACATGCAAATGCATCACTACAAGCATTCAATAAACAGCAAAACAACAGTAAAAACACAATTTGAGCAACAATAAACAATAAAGATTGGATCTTTTCAGCAAATAAGATGAACCCAACACATAATAAAGGGATCAAAACAAAAATGAAAAAGAAAAAACCTTTTCAAGGGCTTTAACTTCAACAACGGTGGGAGTGTCAAGAGCAGAAAGACTGTCTTTGGTGGCCCTTACAATTTCCTGGGGAGTTTTGGGGCGAGCTTTGAAGAAAGAGAATGACATTTTCGCAGGAATTTCTTCAATCAAATCTTGTGGGAATTGCAGGTGGTGAGCAAAATCAACTGTTTGTTTTGTCAGGGAAAAAAAAAAAGAGGAATGTCAAATGTAAATGTGGAAAACAGACAAATATATTTGCTTTGCTTTTGAAGGCATTGTTGAGTAATGATTACTTTTACATTCATCAAATTGGAAACAAAAAATATTGATTTAAAAGGGTGATGTCTAATTCTAGGGGATAATTGAAGAGTGAGGATCACTGATTAGACTCTTATTATACATGGATCATGGATCTAACGTGATAAAATTGTCGGGATGGATAAAAAATGGAAAAGGTTAAATGTAGTCCTGAGGATCGATTATAAAAAGTTAAAAGTAAAAATAATATTCAATAATTGATCATTTATTACATCGATTAGTGTATTATTTTGTCTTGAATTTACAACTTATTTCCTTTTTAAGTAACATATTTATATCTTATATGGAGCCCTAAGGGCTGTATTTAACATAACCCATAAAAAATTTACAAGTTTTGTGTATTTAGAACTTACAACTTACAAGCAACCTTAGAATACAAATTTAGGTATTGTTATTTATCGCCCCAAATTACTTAATATCGCCCTTGTTATAACACAACTCTTCCCAAATTACCCCAAGTATACCAACCACCACAGCACCAAGCACAACCCACCACCACAACCATTTTTCCATCACCACAGAGCACAATTGAGCACCGCCATTGTCCAGCCTAAACACCATAAAGCACAACTGAGCACCGCCATTTTCCAGCCTGAACACCACGTTGCCATCCTCTCTCCTAGTCTCCTTCACACA
Organism: Bassia scoparia; assembly: GCA_008642245.1. Classification (NCBI taxonomy): domain Eukaryota; kingdom Viridiplantae; phylum Streptophyta; class Magnoliopsida; order Caryophyllales; family Amaranthaceae; genus Bassia; species Bassia scoparia. Next base: position 295,358 of record SNQN01000018.1, on the reverse strand, counting down.
TATATACACTTCGAATTGGGCGATTTTTGAAGTGGGTGTGWCTGGGTTGGGCGTGAGTGTCATGACACCTGCATCTAGGTTAGATGTGGGTTCGAATTAGGCTGGAAAATCGCCCCAAAGATCCTAGCTTTTCGAATGCAATTCAGGTTGMGTTCGCTTATGGGGTAGGCTCGAATTGGGGGTGCGAAGGGTGGTCAAGCTCGTGGATGTGTGAGGTTGTGCAAAGGGTGGTCAAGCTCGTGGGAGTATGGGGTTGTGCGAAGGGCGTTGTTCGAATATGGGTTTGCGTTTGTGCTTTTGGGTCATGCAAAGGCGCGTTTGTTGGGTGGTTTAAGTTCTAATTGGAAGTGGGTTTGTGGATGGTTTAGGTTCGCCGATGCGGAATCAAAGATAATTGGTTGGGTGGCTGTCGGGTTGTGGTTTGTGGGGTGGTGATGGGCTTGGTGGTTTGTTCAACTTTGGGAYAAGGGGTAGTTTTGGAAATTTGTTGTAATTTTTGGAGCGAATTTAAGAAATAAGGGGCGAGAAATAGTAATTGAGTACAGGGTTTATTATGCAATCAATAATACCTTGTAAGTTGTAACACATCACCAAGTACGTATATTTTTTGTTCGATTTGAGTTAAAATGTACAAGCCTTTTGTACTCAGTGGCCTAGTACCGGCCTGCGCCACCGGTTGTGAAATTTACAACCTCACAATACGAGACCTTTTTTTTTTGAAAGGTCCTCACAATATGAGACTTGCCCACATTTATGTATAACTTTTTATGCATACAATGCATTTGATACTTAAAAATGTACTTTGTATTTTTATTATTATTTAATCAAGTGTATAATAAGTCACTTTCAAGCTAGCGCATAAACTTAAAAATAAAAATAAAAATAAAAAGACATACACCTGATTTAGGCGCATGTATTGTGGTACATGCTCCTTCATTAACCACATGTATCATGAGTTATGTGTCTATTTTATTTATTTTTAATGTGTTTTCGAATTAGACTTGAGGACCATGGTTAGAGGGGCTTAAATTAGGTGTCTGCACCATTGGTAGCTTGCTATCGTTGCTATGGTTTGTGGTGTGGTTGAGTTTTCGATAATGGTGGAAGCTTGGTGTGGGCTAAGTGGTAGGTGGGAGTTTTGGGGAAAAAGATGATATTTCAGGGCTAAGTGGTGATGAAATTGAATAATTATTGTTGAAATGGGACCGATGTTAAGTAATCAATAATTRGTTGATGCCCTACAACATGTCTTACATCATACCACTTCACAGGGAATGAATTCACTTTTAAAAAAAACTTTTGTATGTAAATTTATGTACTTTCAAAATTTTCTTTCAAGAACGTTCTTTTCCAAACATCACTTGGAGACTTACGACAATGTTCTCGTCATGTCATTTCAATAAGTTTTAATAAAAACAAGTTCAATCCACTTTGGTAAAAATAAGTTTATTTATTAAGAAATTCGGCTAATATTCTAGTAAAAATAATTCCACTTCAGTAAAAAAAATTGTTCAGTTTAGTAGCTATAAACTCAGTTCAACAAGATTTAGTTGACGAGATACAAGGCTTTCACATACAAAAGGGAGTAAAATGCTTTCAAATTAAGTAAATAATTGTGATGAACATTTAATTATTTATTTTTGAAAAAAATGCTTTTAAAATTGTGATGTTTATTTAAGACGTTTTATGCTATTAATAGATTATGCAACCGGTTTTATACTTGTATGTAAAGTATTTTGAGCAAAAAAGAGAAATAAAAATTATATCTTTATCAATTCCAAAATTAATGTTATGATTTTTTTTGATATATAGTATCTATTAACATGGAAATAATATGCAAAAATAATAAATTGAATACATTAGAAAATCTTTACCAAATCAATTGAATAGGAAATAAAAATTATGTCCAAGTTGTTTTCAACCGGGTATTACTTGAGCCGAWTGAGAATCACTAATTTGGTTGGACCAAACCGAGGGAAATTTTGTTACGTCCGGTTTGCGCACACCCCATAACAAGTAGGGGTGTTCAAAAATATCCGATACGATCAATCCGATCCGTGATCCGATCCGAAAAATCGGATATCCGATCCGGTTTTTAAGGTTTCGGATATTTCGGATCGGATATCCGAAAATTTTCGGATCGGATTCGGATCGGAATTTTTACACTTTCAGATATTTCGGATATCCGAAATATCCGATTTTTTTATTAAAAAATAATTTAATATGGAAAAATAAAAGAAAAATAGGTAAAAATATATACATTTGATCCGCGATCCGATTGATCCGATCCGAAATTTCGGATATCCGATCCGAAATTTCGAAAATCGGATTCGAATCGGTATTTCCCCGATCCGAAAATTTCGGATATCCGGATTTTCGGATCGGATTATCCGATTTGAACACCCCTAATAACAAGGCCAGGGTTGAGAATTTTCTCTCTCTAATTTATTTATCTATTTTTTATGGAATAATTTATTTTTCTACCGCTAAGATGAGATTGATAGTTTACGACCTCCGAACTTTTCAAGGATTACAATTTGCAAGTATCATATATATTAGCTTTGGGGCATGTTTGTTTTGGAGAAAACTACTTTCTAGGAAAATAATTTTTCCTTGCTTGTTTGACCCAACTAAAAAAATGAAATTTGGGTGGAAAAATATTTTTATCGACGAGAAAAAAAACTTTTTAAAATCAAAAGAAATTGATTTTTCTTTATTTCCTAAAGTAAGGTTTTTTAAACAAACAAAAGAAAATGAGTAATTTCCCATACAAATAAACAATGAAAAACAGTCATAATTTCCTATTTCCAACTAGAAAGTTATTTTCCACTGAAAACGTYTTCTTTCAAAACAAACGGAACCTTATTTTTATGTCGGGGAGTAAAATTTTTATTTCGTAAATGATGACATGGAAAAGGCTGAAGGCCTCCAATGTGTAAGAATCCATACATTTGGCATTTTGGCAAAAGGCGTCCGTTATCATCCGCCACCAACAACTTTTTTTTGCCAATTTTTTTTTTTCCCAAATTAATTTATTTTAATTAAATAAATATAAAACCATAATTTCCACCTTCATTCTCACAGTAGTAGTTTGAGAGTGTTAATACGACAACTTGTAACTCCCTCAAAAAACCCCACTTCTCTCCTTCTTCTCCGGTCAAACTCTTGACGTTTTTAGGTACCCTCTTCTTCCCTTAATCTCAATTTTCTTGCTTTGTTGTTTAATCATATTTTGCCAATGTATGTTTTCAATTGCAATTCTTGTGTGATTTTAATGAATTTGAGTTGTCAATGAATTCTGGTTTTTTGCTTGAATTTCTGGGTCATGCATATATAATTTTATCAGTCATTGATTTTTGCGCTTGTTTGTGTTTGATTTTGGGCTTTAGGGCTCGTTCGGAATTGCTGTGGCGGGTATGCTTTATTGCTTAGATTTTGAAAGTCCTGTGATGTTAAGATGTATGCTTGTTTAGAACTTGGAATTAGTCTCTGATTTTTGGCTTTAGGGCTCGTTGGGAATCGCTGTGGCGTATGTGTTTTTTCATTTAGAGTTTGAAAGTCATTGTATATAACTTAAAATTAGTGTTGCTTGTTGAATTGTATGATTGATATCTGTTTTATAAACTGATGGTTGTAAAACTTGATACTCTTTTCCAGTGCAAGTGCTGTTAATTTGTTTTTTGAAGTTGATTTTGTTGGGTGGTATTGAAATGACAATTTGCAATTAATTTCTCGGATTTTTTTTTACAGTAATTTAATTTTTAATTTTTATATGTTTTTGCTGAATAAATCCCACCTTTTCTAAGTGTGATTCCGTGAATTGCATATGATAATTGTGCATTTGATATTTAGGTTTTTAATTAGTGCTTTATGTTTTTGCTAAGTAACTGAATTGTTTTGTATGTAATCTGATTTTTATTGTTTTTGTCATTTATGTGGTTTGCTGTGGATCATTTAATTGTCTCTTAAAGAGACTAGGAAGAATGGGTGATAACTTTGAACCAGCACCATTCTTCTGGATTGAAGAAGGCAAGGGGCAAGCTTCGACTCCAAGACCTAAGAAGAAGAAAGCAAGGAAAAAGGAGTTCGTGGGATGGGCCTCGAGGGAGCTAATTACATTTCTCGAGTCAATTGGGAAGGATACCACCAATGCACTTTCTCAGTATGATGTTACTAAAGTCGTTGACGAGTATATTAGTGAGAACAAGCTTGTTCACCCAAACAACAAAAGGAGAGTTGTGTGTGATGAGAAGTTGCAAGCACTTTTTGATAGTAATAAGAAGTCCGTCTTTAAAAATAAGATACATGATCTTCTGGAGCCACACTTGGTTGAGAATCAGAATGATTCAGATGACGACCATTTTGGCAGCTCTGATGATAATGATGATACTTTTGCTGTGACTAAGAAGCTGAAACGTTTAAGCTCAGAAAAGCAAACACAGCCTAAGAAGAAGGCTCCTGAAGTTTCGAAGAGTTGCTTGGTAGCTATCAATTCTGAAAATATCAAACTCGTGTATTTGAGAAAGAGCTTGGTTCAAGAGCTGCTTAGCAACCCAGAGGAATTCGAAAGCAAAGTAGTTGGGAGCTTTGTGAGGGTTAAATCAGACCCATATGACATCTTCCAGAAAAACTCTCACCAGCTTCAACAAGTCACAGGTATTGGAACTATGAATTTATCCCTCTTTTAATTCAATCAATACACGCCTCTTTTAATTTGATCTATAGCCAATTTTATTAACCAGAATCTTAAATGATTCTCTTCATGTTTTACAGGTGTCCGGACTGTTGGTGATACTAGGTCGTCTATATGCTTGCAATTTTCAGGCATGCGAGATGATGTTAGGATTTCTGAAATTTCAGATGATAGTTTTACAGAGGTATGGTTGAGCTTGGTTCTGCAATAACTAGAAAAGGAACGGATTAGACTCTTTTGGCAAGTTGGCAACTTGGTGCTCTAAATTCATGTGTTTAGGCCAATTTCCACTTCCGGTTGTAACTGGAAAATCAATTACTTCCTCCGTTTTTAAATAAGTGCATCAGTCAACAAAACACGCTTGCCGAGACACAACTTTGACCGTTTATAACTATAATTATGATTAATGAAAAATTATAAAAACTAGATATTAATATAGTATTTAACGAGACGAATCTAACGAGATCTCACTTGACTATATTTTTCATTACGTGTAAAGCGCAAAACTTGGTCAAAGTGCTCCCTATGAATAGTGGAATTGTCAAAGTGATGCACTTATTGGAAAACAGAGGAAGTATTTGTTAAGATTTGAATTTTTTGAAAGTCACTTTTGGTTCATGTTCGCCGACCTCACTTATGGGACTAAGGCTTTGATTGATTTTTTTGAACTCTTTCTGTATATTAGAGGTGGCAATCAGCTATAACTATCACCGATCAGCAGTAACAGAACTATTGTCCTACTTTTAGAAATCAGTACTGGATGTTGCTGTTCTCTTATTGATTGTTATACAGTAGAATTTCTTTGCTATATTTCTTTCCTGTGAATTGTGGGCTTATCCTCAGATCAATATTCTTGTCATGTATCTTTATGAGGAATGGTGGTCATATTGCGTAAAACTAGTATTCATTCAGGCGGTGCTTTGGGTTACTGCAGGAAGAAATTGAAGATTTGCGTCAAAGAGTTAAAGATGGTTTGCTAAAGCAGCCTACTATTGTAAGTTGTTGATGTTGTTGCATTACATATTACATATGTTCTTTATTGTACTCTTTTTCAATTTTTTTCCCTATGATTTTGCTATATTGGATTTTTCATTCTTTTTTCTTTGTTTATAATCTTTTGAACATGAACAGGGTGAACTTGAACAAAAAGTAGTGGTTCTGCATGAAGTCATAACTAAACATGTATGTATACAGTATACTGCTCTCTTCTTCTTTTTTTTTTTATTTAACTACAGATATTTTTTATATTGTCTGGCTACTTGATTGCTTGCTGTTGTTGTTCAACCACCCCCCACCCCCATCACACAACACACACACACACACACCCCATAACCACATAGGCACACCTACACACACATCCACACATAGAACCCCCTGGTGAATTCAACCGTGTCATTTATACCTGTTCAAATGTAATTCAACCTCATCCCCTGGTGACTGCACTTTGCATTCCCATCCAATACTACCTGTTCAAATGGAAATATAGATACTTAGGGGTGGATGTTGGGTCCATAGTTAAGCCATGTAGGTGGGCCATGAGCTAGATTACAAATCAAGGATAAAGGCTAAGATCAAGGATGCCATTAAAAAAGACAAAATAACGTTAGCAATAAGATAGGTAATTAATGCATGGAACTCCCATAAATGGCAAGCAACATCCCATACATTGTATACACCTATCAATTTCATGCTCTGACTTGTTTAACTACTTTGGATCATGTATCCTTATCCGATCCCATAGGGTTTGGTTTCAGTGGGAAGGGAAAATGTTGGAAAAGGTTTGGGGGGTGGAAAGGAAGGGAGGATCCATTTTTCGTTCCTTTTTAATAAATTCAATTCCTCAAAATTAGAGGGTTTTTGAGGGAAAATCGATCATGACTTTCCCCTTCCTTTCTCTTCCCTCCCCTTTCTTGTCTCTCCCTCTCATTCTTTTTCCTTATCCTTTGCTATCCAAACATAGTGTTTGTGCCAAACTTGTCTGTTTTTCCTTTTATTCTCTCCTTTTGTCTCACTTAATTAAWTTTGATGTTCAATACTATCTTGTAAAGTCTGAACCTTTTTACTCTTAGGTCTTATCTTGTAGAGTCTTAGCTGAATTAAGCCTAGTTCTTTACTCTCAAGTCTTAGGGATAAGATAGTTAATAGTAGATTCTTCTATCCTTTCCTATTTTTATGCGCAAAGAGTTGGAAATCATTTTTTTTTTAATAACAATTTTGCGTTTTTTATTGTTTGCAGTGGCTTGCAAGAGAACTTAAACTTCTCAAAAATCTTATAGATCGTGCGAATGAGAAGGGTTGGCGCTACCAATATCCTTTATGTTTTGTTAAAGATAACTTAAGGTTAAAAATGATTTGGGTTCTAAACATAACATCTTATTTAATTTTGAATACGGATCTTGGAAGTTGGAATACATCTTATTGGGTTTCTACAAGTCTATCTCTTTTTCCCTGTCCTGCAAATATGAATGGGTATATTTTGGTTCAAGGTGGGCCAGATATGGGCTCCATTGGTTGTCTTTTGTCTTGCATAAAAATTATGATTCCCTTGGTTTCCTTTACTGTGATTACATTGGCAGAGAACCTAGACAAAAGGAAGCTGCTTGAGTCATCTGCCGAACAATCACGCCTGTTCAGTGAGATTCCAAAGTTGATGCCAGAAGTTGTCATGCCAGAAATTGTCATGCCAGAAGCAACTTCTGACGACAATCTTGATGATTCGCCAAAAGCAGCTGACTGGGAGTGGGACTGGGATCGTGATCGGGATCGGGATCGGGATCCTAACATTGTCCCATCAACTGAAGTAGCTATGACGAGGCCAGAGGTCTTAAATAAGCCGGATGGTCAAGGTACTGTGAACTCACAATTCTCTTTGCGAATAGCTGCACCTTTTGGGTGTGGGTGCATCTGCGTGCAGTATGTTTCTGATTAAGTTTATAATCTGCCAGTTGATGAATTTGCTCCCCTTGGGGAATAGGTTGTAGCTTAATGTTATTTTGGGTAAGGTTCCCCAAAGTCCTAGTCCGAGTGTTCAATTTGAAATAATACCGCTAGTTTGAGCTAGTTGATGTTGTAATGTTGGTTTATTTATTTTTTGGATAGACAGTAGTGTTGATTTAGTATTGTTAATTTTATGTTTATTGGGCGTGTGTTTTTTATTTAGCCCATTTTCTTGTTTAGGAGAGTTTTATTGAGCCTAACTATGAAGCTATCATGTAGATATGCTATTGGCTAGGGTGAATTTACTTGCTTGTTTCCCAATTATGGATTAGCTAAGAGATTTGAGAAAGAGACTAGGAATTCAAGTGTTTATATCCTTCAAAATCAAGACAACTTTTTCCCCAATTATGAGGAAAAAAGGGTTGTGTATGAATTTTAGAAGCTTTAGAATGTGTTACGGTCTTTATTCCTCTTTAATGACCGAAGAGTAAATTGTTTCTCSAGTACGTTCCCCTGTCTCAGCCACTTATTAACTTTGCTATTATCTTATCGTTTGGGATTGTTTACATGTCTATATTAAAGTTATGTTTAAAAAATTACAATTCTATTATATTTGACTTAAAAAGGAACTGAAACAATTGAATTTACAAGCGACTGAGGCCGGTCGTAGAGATTGGAGGAGGAAAGTTTATGTGGATGACTTCCCGGAATAGTCATTTTTGGTTCATGTTAGCCGATCCCCCTTATGGGAATAAGGCTTTGATTGATTGATTGATTGGATTATATTTGATTTAAGAACTTAATATATAAGGCTAACAAAAATTCACAAAATTAAGTATAAAATGCTAGTTAGCAAAGATTATATATATGTTACAGTTTATTGTTTAAGTGATAGTTAACTTGCCAAGGTGCCATAATCAACACCGTCCTTGCTACTATGAATTTGGTTATGTTAGCGATGTGGGCCACATCTTTTCCGGTGAATAAGGTCTGGCAACCACCCTCTATTTTCAGGAATTAGGAGTTAAAATTTTGGTAAAGTTTAATGGTCAAGTTCACGAAAGAATGAACCCTTGCTAGCCACGTATATTGGAAGTACTAGTCAAAGTTACCTATTATTAACACTAGGATTCAATCAACTTTCTAATACAAATAATCAAACTTGATGAGCGTATAAATTTAAAAAAACGTATCGTAGACCTTCAAAAATATTAACAATTAGTACAAGGGTTAGAAAGGGTCGATCCCACAAGGAGATTATACACGGCTAAATCATAGTTATTCAAGTTTAACAATTCAAAAAGCTTTGTACATGATATGAACAAGTACATTTACATATTGAAATTAAGGTGGAGGGTTTGATTGGATAGTGGTTTTATACTACAACTAAATTATAAGTTACAAGTAATATATCATACAAGTGATAAGAAATATATTATACTAGTAAATTATAAGTTACAAGCAGCTTTTCGGATTCGCGAACTTAGATTATTTCAGCTTAAATATTATACAAATGGAATCACTTGAAGTGATCGAATATAGCAGCAAGTTAAAGTGGAGCAATTCCCAATAATTTACTCTAATCATCCTCACTAGATTACTAGGTATTGAAATATTTTAACACCAACAAGTTACGACATAATCAAACCAACTTGATTATCTTTAGGTACCACTAATTTAATCAATCTAAACCAACTTAGATTAATTAATAGCAATTAGAACAAGATCATTACATTGATTTTGCGCAAAATCGAACATAAAGACTCAATCTTTGTATCGTGATAATAACATAATTCATTACTAATCCAAAAACAACAATTCATAATTTGTCCAACCAATTTACTAGAAACCAATTATAAAATATAAACATGTATTAATCTAAATTATCAGAATTGGGTAAGATATACAACAAACACATAATTGAAGAGATTAAAGTAAGATAAATTATGAATGTAGCTCACAAGATAACATAAAATCGTTGAACACCAATATTCTTGAATCGACGCACTCCCATCTTCCTGTAGCGACTGATTTCCTTCACTTCAATTCTCACATTTTGAGTTGAATTGCTCTTAACCCTAAAAATTACAATGAAATACTAGTACTATTGCTTGATATGATTTGCATTAGACCTGCAATTGGTATTTATAGCCATAATTTCTTCATCGATTTGAGAGTAGGAGGTCCAATTAGAGGAAAGGAGAAATATGATTTTGTGATGATTTCTCCATGGTTATGACTAGTACCAGAAAAATAAAAGATAAAAGAAGGCCTAGTTGTAGGATTGTGTTGTGTTGGCTGATTTGATGGAGGAAAAGGAGGTGGATGAGCAATTTGGAGAAGAAGATGAGGTGTTTGAATAATGATGATGGTGCTTCATGACTTTCGACATACAAGAAGAATAATGATGAGGCCGACTTTCTTTCTTTTTTTTGGAGATATTTATGGCTTTACTCCAAAACTCTTTGTTTGTACGCAATCTGGCCTACACCTAAAAACGACAAAACATACTAATTTAGATATAAATAAAACACCTATGAAATTAAATAAAATGAAAATAGTACTCCGTACAATAATAAATAACAAAAGTAAATAAAATACATAATATAATAATTAAAATATACATATAATAAAAATATAAGGGAATAAAAAATATATATAATTAGATGCTTACCAAATGGTTAAAGCTTCCCTCCTCGTTTTTGGATTTGTGATTCTCATCTCTGCCTTTGTGGCTCTCTTAACACATACACACAAAAAAAAAAAACTGGATTAGGACACATAATAAAAATCAACGATGAATAATCGAAGCAATCGGATGACTTTTTTGAAAGCATACTTATAAACAATGTTAGCATATTGTAGATACTCTCATGAAAACGAAACCCACAACCCAAAATTCTACAAAAACCAATATTACAATAGTTGTTTGAATGATTTGTACACATCAATCTATCTATGCTATCTATACTAAAAAGRGTTCCTATTAATGTATATGTGCCATGTGGCACTTGCCTCAAGCCGCTTATTGTATAAGATGTCAATTAATAATATTAACGCCATTTAGTTGCTAAGATTTGAACATATAACCTTTGAATTGAAATGTCAAAACTTAACCATCAATCCACTTTGATTTCTTTGATTAATGTTTCAACGTAAAAACTTAATAAAATAGAATTATAATAATATGAAATGGAAAATACTTGCGCAAACTGGTATATCTATAAGTTGTAATATTGTGAGATTATTATTAGCATATTCTCTTATCCCAATTCTTTTGGAGTTGTTATTTTCTTCGCAAATCTTAAAATTTATTCTGTTAATTATTACGTCAGCATGTACTATGTATCTATTTCTCTATATATCAATTTCACATGAGCCAACAATTTACAAAAAGTAACAATATACGATATGAAACTATTTGTAGAATTATTAAGTTATTTCACTATTAGATATTTGTAACTTACTTGGGGTGTTGTTTGGACCAATATACTAGTTAGGTATCCAAAACCTATTAAGATTGACAAGCACTTTATTCGTGCTTTGTGCTTTGTTGAACCAACTTGTCATTTAACAACATGAAACATGATTTTCAACGAATAAAAAATCTAGTGAGAATAATAGATTTAATGTAATGTATAGAATGATTAAAACGGAGGCAATCAATCAATATATGGTAATATTCAAAGTTTCAAACCAACAAATTGTTCATTAAGATAATACTAAAATGACACCACAATGACGTACAGAGGTCACACGGGAACAAAATACATCACATAGAGACATGATTACATCCGCCAAAGGCTAATCTCGTGTAGCTATGATGGAGACTTTCTCTATCAATCAAAGCCTTTATCTCATAAGTGGGGTTGGCTAACATGAACAAAAAATGATCATTCTAGGAACCTACGATAAAGACTAGTATAGTTCAATTACTTATTCAAGACTCTTAGATGATTATGGAAATAAACAGAAAATTAACTCATACGTAATAAATGAAAATTAAATTGTCCTTTTGTTTCTTCAAAGTTATGGGACTAAGGCTATGATAGATAGATAGATTGATTGTTTCTTCATAGTCTTCATTTCGCTTTCTAATTTGAATTTTTTGTTTCTTCAAATTCTTCATTTGGCTTTTTTTTTTTTTAATAGAATTTTATTCTTTTTCCCTTGTGGTTGTTGATGTGCCTTTTTTTAAAAAAAAAAAAAAATGTATCGAATCACAACTTCACTTTTTGATGCATTATTTTTAGATTATATATTTAGTTGTGTGCTATTGTTTTTCCAATAAATAAATAAATTAGAGCTTTTTTTATGCTCCAAGTTTTTTTGTCATAATTTACTTCATCGTTAATGGTTATGTACTTATGTGTAAGGAGTCGATTGATTTTTCTAGATTTCATGTTATTTTTATGAGATATATTTCATATTTTTTTTTTTAAAAAAAAAAAATCTTATGTTTTTTCTTTGATAATGCCTTTTAGACTTTTGTTAAAGGAAAAAATGTCCATAAAGGAATTAAAAATGATGGGTCACTAATCATATTTAAAACCAAAGTAGGATCTATAATCCATTCTAATGTTAGCCAAACGATATGAATGTATATATTATCCATTACAAGGTTGTACCAAGGAATTTTAGACTAGTATGGGAATTTGAAATACYTACAACCTTGGAATGGATATCCATAGATATCCATACCATTCCATACTAGCTCAATGACCAAATGAGCCCTAAGTAGTCGTTGACAAAAATTCTCTTTAATATTCCAAAATTAGAATGATTTGTTGATTAACTCTATTACCCTCCTGGGAGTTAGTTGTTTGTTAGCTGATTGAGTTAACTGCCGACTAGCTGATTTGGCCAACTGATTACATTAGTTGTTTGGTAAATTATGGTTGTATGTTACATTTTCTTTTGTAAAATGAACCAATAAGCTATAAACTCTTCCAAAACACTCCTTATACGAGCTTTTTGAAAAAGAGATTTTTCATCCCAAAACTCTCTTCCAAACCTCCTAACTCCCAAACACCTAAAATGGCTTTTTGAGTTGGTCAAACCTCTCTTTTTCCCTCAAACCTCTGACTCCCAACAACCCCTTGCGACGATTTATACCCTAGAGGCCTAGAATACATCTATAAAGGTGATGTAGTTGCTTGGTGGTTTCATGTTTCTGCTTGGTTTGGAAGTCCTTGGTTTTAACTGTTCTATTTGTTAGGGTTAATTTCACTTGGATTATGCTCTTCCTTAAGGGTCGTAAGGGGGATGAAGTACTGATGGTGTGATGATAAGTGAGGGGATGGGGTACTACATCCTCAATCCAAGCACTCCCTTGCATAATCTTCTCCTTATTAAAGTAATAATCTTCCTTTCTCTCTCTTCTTTGTACCACCACCAGCTTATTTTCATCTTTTCCACCTCATCCTCTTCAACAACATCTTCAATCACATCTTTTTTCTTAATAAATTATCCTCTATCCAAGCGTACCCTTACTCTTGTAGCTATTCAATGTCCAAATATGACGTTATTTCCCATTGAGCTTTAAAGTGTTCTTAATTCATGTGATATCCAATCTAGATTATAGAATTTAGGGTTTTAGCAAGGGTAGCTCATTCCCGTCAAAAAAAAAAAAAGCAAGGGTAGCTCATAAATCATAATCTTTACTACTTCCTCCGTAACATTAAAAAAAGGCAATACTGCCATTTTAAGCCATAACTAGAAGAAAATGCAACACTTTCCCAAATCAATTAATCTTAATCATCTCACCATCTTCTTGCCCCAAATTATCAGCCACCATCAGTTCATTAACTCCATGAAACCCTAACCTCCACCACTGCCATTGTTCGAGCCACCACCCCTACCATCACTTGTTTGAACTTCTGCTGCCACTTGTTCGAACTTCCACCACCATTAGTTTGAACCTAGGTTTCTTCTGTGTTTGAAATCTGTGCTCGAAATCTGTGTTCAAAATCTGGGTTTGTTCGAATTGAATCCTTGTTCTGGGTTTCTTGTGGCTGTTGAGTTCGAAATCTGGGTTACATTTGTTTATAGTGTTGAATTCGAAATCACCATTTATTTGTTGTAGTTGTTGAGTTCAATTCAAAATTGATTGTTAAGTTGTTGAGTTTGAATTTGATTGTTCAAGATTTAGTTTCTTGATTTAGTTTTTGAGTTCTTGTTCAAGATTTAGTTTCTTGATTTAGTTCGAATTTGAGTTCTTGTTCAAGATTTAGTTTCTTGATTTAGTTCGAATTTGATTCTTGTTCAAGGTTTAGTTGAGTTCGGATATGAGTTTGGTGATTGCGATGACAATGGTGGATGTGGCGGTTGTGGTGGCAGTGGTAAAGGTTGTCTGGTGGTTGCAGTGGTGGTCAAGCCTAATTATGTCCCTTATTTTTTAATCAAACCCTTAATGCTCCATTAAGKAAAACTCCATAGTAGCCCATGCCAAATTGCCAACAAGAAGTGTTGCACTTATAATGTTACGGAGGAAGTACTTTTTTACTTAGGCTCTCTTGTGCATTCATTGTAGTCATTATTGCGTTGTTGGTTACTTGGCTTATATTCTGTGGTGAAAACTAGCATTGGGATTAGTTAGACGAAGTGATCCCTAGTATAGTTTTGATGACTGCTTTCTTCAGTAGAAGAATTTGTTCATTTTAAACGGGTGCTCTGAACCATTATGTTGAATAGCCAGTCGTGGTGGTCGAGGTTGTGGGAATCAAGGAGAGATCGCATTGGTCGAATGCAGCACAGAGGTGGGGTGGGGAGTAGGAGAGGTATGGTGTGAAGGAGAGGGTTGGGTTGGGTTTACGTGGTGGGTTAGGATTTGGGTTTGTGGGTTTGGAGGCGAGGTTGAGGTGGAGGAGGAAGCAGCTTTTGATGATGGAGGAGAGATAAAGTTGTTTTAGGTAAGAGAGAGAAAGAGACAGGGGATGTATGATAAAATATCCGCGAAATGAAAGGGATGTCCGACGTTATACAATTGGTCAATTATGTTTCATTGTTGTAAATTTTTGTGCAACTACCTTTTAGAAATAACTACCTTTTAAAATAAGAAATCAAAATAAATACCTTAAGAAACCCAAAACTTTAGTGAGCTGTCTGTTCATTCTGTTGGTTCCACACTTATACCGCCATACATTAGCCCTTTTGTGATGTAATCAATTCAATGAGACTTACTACCTTGATCACATATGTTTGGCGTAAAAACAGAGGTATTAATGAGGGATAAGCTAAGGTGGACAAGCCACAGCAGCAGCAGCACTTATTTATCATGTTCCTCTKTTCTTTGGTCTCATGGATTGTCAATTCTTTTGTTACAGTCCATTTGCTAAGAATTATATGTTGTTAATTCCTTCTTGCCAGGGCTTCTCTATATGTTGCCCATCCTGAGCTCATGCTTTGGGATATTGTTCTTCGTGATTTCGCCCTTTCTTTCTTTTATTATGTGTGTGTATTGTGCACGGTGTACCTAGTATGCAGCCTATGTCTCTCTGATCTTTCTCATTTTCCAAATTATGTGCATGTATTGCTGAAACCATCTGGTTGTCTTACATATTATTGAACTAGTTTCTGGACTTCAAAAGTGTCATCACAGTTGTAAAGGAAAGTTAAAATATATTGGCTAGGAGAACTTTTCAACCCTGAATTCGATGATCAGATTCTGGTATATGCATCATTTTTATCTTTGTCAAACTTGAAAATTTCTTTTATCTGACAGAATGTATCACTTCTCTTTTAGGAGCTGAAATGAGCACAAGAAGCAATGGTGAAGCTTATCCTTATAATCCCGAAGAAAGTAACCAGCTTGGAGCAGATCATTCGGCAGCAGTGAGCAATGGACATGATCAGTCTGTGAATTTGGAGGAAAGAGAAGCTCCTGAAGCAGAASCTGTTACAGTAGAAAGCAATGGGCATACAGAATCTTTAAACTTAAATCATGTCGACATCCAAAGCACTGTAATAAGTAAAGAAACAAATGGTCACAAACCGCTCCCTAGTCCAAAAGAACCAAAAAAGACTCCTTCGGTGGTGATTGACTTGAGTAGCGATGATGACGTAGAGCAGGAAACGTTGGGTGGTGGGACTCAAATTCCTAGACCTCAGCCCACACAGGCAGGAACTCCAGGTGTAGGTATCCAGTTTCCAGGTGGTGGGACCCAATCATCACGACCGCAGCCCACTCAGGCAGGAACTCCAGGTGTTGGTATCCAGATTCCAGGTGGTGGGACCCAAACTTCACGACCTCAGCCCACACAGGCAGGAACTCTAGGTGTTGGTATTCAGATTCCAGGTGGTGGGACCCAAACTTCACGACCTCAGTTCATAAATTCTAGAAATTCAGTTGTTGGTACCCAATTTCTTCAGGGAGTTCCGGGTGCTAGGCCCCAACCTTTTGCACAGTTGGGAGTTGCCGGTGTTAATACCCAGGTGCAGGGTGCTAGGACCCAAACTTCAGAACCTCAGCTCACACAATTGGGAACTTCAGGTGTTGGTACCCAAGTTCAGGGTACTGGGATGACCCCAACTCAGCTAAAACCTCGCGAATTGTTGGGTGACATGGGTCAATATTTCTCGAAACCTTATAATAGTGGTGGGAATCAATTTGTGGACATTCTGACCCTGCATCCTGAACAAGTTGCGTGGTGTTATTATGATCCTAAAGGCAACATTCAGGGACCGTTCGCCTTATCCTGTCTGAAACGGTGGAATGATTCACAATATTTTCCACCTGATTTTAAAGTCTGGTATCATGGTCAGGATCCCCAGCATGCTGTTTTGTTGGCTGGGCTGATTCGTCATTTTTATCCAAATTGATCAAGTGTACAATCATTGTACATACATGGCTGTCGAGATCAATTTTTTCAACTTTATGTTGATGTAAAGGATCCACAAATTTTTAGTTTTAAACCTCAGTTTTATCTTTTATAAACCAGTTTTTTTGTGCTGCCTTTTCATGATTATTGACTTTTTAATTTTATTATGTGTCTTCTTCTGTTCATGCTAATGTTCATATTACTGAGTACTGTCTATAGTATAAGAAGTACTTAGTATATAATATGATATGATATAATGGCTCGATGCATAGTTGCCATTAAAAACAATGGGGATTTGATGACTATGTTCTAGAACTTTGCTTGAACATGCTTGCTTCAACATGTCCTGGAACTGCTGATTTGCTTGGAGCTGATAACCTGGGGAAAAATGCAGTTATTCTGTATTCGGTTGTACTGTGCAATTGCATACCATTGTTGCGTTCGTGAAAACTCGCAAGAAATCAGGACAAGGAAAAGGTTTTTTTTTTGCAATGTTGAAGATTATTTGTCACAAGGAATATGCAATGCTGTATATATATAGGACTTTTGTGTAGGACTTGTATCGTTGATAATCAATTTGAGGTTGAAATGTACTTAAGAATATCAATTTTGTGGATTTATTATAATGTTGTCATACATTACATATTACGCTTATTGCCTTATTGTGGATTTCCTTGGCTTGGTTTCTCCCGGGGAAGGAAAGATGGGAGGGGCTTGATGCTTGACTCTTATATTTGCAGTCTTCGGATCAACTAAGGTAAAATGCTTATAATTGTTACACTAGATTTAACTTGTAACGCTAATAATCGGTTGTTAATCATTCTTTTTTCATTGCCTCGACATCATTTTAATTGAAAAAAAAAGAGTAAACGTTGAAAATAATTTGGTCAACATTGAAAAACTCGCCTAAGGTTTTATTTAAAAAAAAACCTTAAAGATATACTCCGTAAAAAATGGTTTTTATAATATGTGCTCAAGCCTAAAGGGCACATGTTAAAACAACAGATTCATTATTATTAAATATTTGATTTGAATCAAATCAAATATTTAATAATAATGAATCTGTTGTTTTAACATGTGTCCTTGGACACATTGGATTAGTCGATAAAAAAATCAATAAAAACATAAATTTATGAGAGTTTTTTTCTTACAAAGTGACACTTTWATAAGGTTGTCCAAACAAAATTTTCTTTTTTTTTAAACGAAAAATTTCAATGCAAGAACATTTGAAGTTTAAAAAAACATTTGTTGTTTTGACCTTTTGTATAAGGAAATATCTCTTCCTTCATTTATCTAGCTAGGGTGCTTTTAAACAAATGCAATTGTTGTGGCAAATTTGCAAATAAATGCTTAATCAACATTTACTAGGGCCTTCTTTGTGGTGAGCAAATTCTATTTCAAGGTTTGGCATAAGATCCAATTTGATTTCGGAACGGATACATGATCCGAAAGTTTGAACACCTTAGATAAATGTTCGGAAATTACATATCTATTCGGATATTATTTTTCAAATTTTTGGACAACTAACATTCGAAAAATACCCGTAAAAGATCTCGAATATTGAAGTTTTTTTAAAATGAAATTTGAATATTTTATAATCCATTTTTATAACTAAWAATAATAACACTGGAAACAATTATCAAATAATCGTAGTATACAATGTAAAGCATTTCGAATTTAATACAAATATTAAGTACTTAAATTTCTTGATTCATATATCTAATCCGTGTCTTTGCCTAGACAAAATATTTGAAAACCGTATAAATTCTAGGAAACTCTAGATGAAAAACTACAACTAGGATAGATTATATCTTTCCCTCAACGAATTAGGGTTTTCAATTGAGGCGCACGATTTTATTGCCCTTTGTCTCCTTTTCAAAATATATAATAATAATTATTATTTTTTTTAAAAAAAAAAACAATTATCAAAAACGGGTTTTGTGAAAATATGTGGATATAAATATCACCAAACATCCTACCCTTCTTTTGCACCGCCGTTGCGTTACTGCCGACTTCTTCTTCTTCTCTCTCTAATTCTCTCTCCTCTCTCTTTTGCGTGCGACTCTCACCTCCTTTTTCTTCATCTTCAATTTTCCAGGTATTCTCTCGTTCCTCTTTAATTTCTTATTCGTATTTTGATTGTTAGAATTAGATCTGCTTGTTTTGATGAATTGATTTTTTTTTTGACGATCTTCTTGATGTGATGTGATGTGATTTTTTCTGTGTTTATTATCGGTTTGTTTCGCGAATTAAACTAATTTCATCACTCGATTGTTTCGGTATAGCTTGTTGATTCAATTTCGTTTGTGTAATGGAAATCGAACGAAGAAGATACCTTAATGTTATAACTAGTAGACGCGCATATATTCATTCGATTTTTGTTTTGTTTTTCGTTTCATCAAATCAATTATTGGAAATCTGCACTGGATGACTTGAAAATTTGAAACTAGAATGCTTGAATCTAAGAAATCCTGGTTTTGTAAAGTTTCGTGACTGGATATCTGGATTGGATGACCTAATWGAAGTTTGCTTGTTTATAATCGCTCTTTTRTTTATGGATAATATCAATCGGATAAATCTGACCTAATTTGTTCTGGGAATATTGTTAAATTTTTTTGGAGGTATAATGTTTAACCTAATAAATTCTAGGGATAATGCTTAACCTAATTTACGAGTTTTATAAACCTAATTTCTGGATGAATATTGTTTAATTTAATTTTGCCTGAAGTATTATCTTCTGGAAAAAATTTAGAAAGCGAGGTCATACTGRTAGACCTTAATTTTTTAGAGAATTTTTTTCCCCTTTTATTAATTGAGACTTCAGAATTTGCAATAGCTTGCCTAGTTGCCTGAGTGATAGAAATATGATCTGCATCTTGAGTTTGTTCGAGTCTACAATCTTCGTGTGGTAAACATGTGCTCCCCCATGGTGATTGTGTAGGAATGTGTAGTTAGTAATATATAACACTGTTAATGTAGTCGTCGGCTGTCTCGTTGGGATGCTGCTTAGCTCATGTCCTATTTTTTTGCTGATTTGAACATATTAACTATCTATCAGTCAGTTGTATTCATGTCTTTAMTAGTCTCTGCACATCTTTTCTCTTAGTCTTTTGAGTGGCTGATTAAGCTGGTTGCTGATGACAATAACCTATAATGTATTTGTGTCTTATACTGGATTGCATTCTTGTCTGTAGGACTGGCATTTGCCCTGCTGTAACRGCAGTTCGCAAAAGTGGAGTTCGAATCTTATTTTATGTCTGAACAAGCATCTCTCTTCTTGTCATTAATTGGCTTGCTTGGAGAATATTGCCCGACGTCAAGAAAAAAGGAGAGTCATATTTCAGACAAGGCAAGTTGTATGCAGATTGGACATATCGAAGGGTATTCTCTTGATCGTTGGGGTTGCACTTTTATGCAGCCTTCTTTTCTGCCGACATCAAACCTTGCTTCCACTGCCTCCTAACAACTCTTGTCTAGTCTACTCTGCAAGATGGCTCTGCAGAACATTGGCGCTGGAAATCGCGATGATGCCTTCTACAGGTATAAGATGCCAAAGATGGTTACAAAGATTGAAGGACGTGGAAATGGCATCAAAACCAACATTGTCAACATGGTTGATATAGCGAAAGCCCTAGCCAGGCACCCTGCCTACACAACTAAATATTTCGGTTGTGAACTTGGAGCTCAATCCAAGTTTGATGAAAAAACTGGAACAGCACTTGTCAATGGAGCTCATGACACAGCAAAGCTTGCTGCACTACTTGAGATCTTCATCAAGAAGTATGTTCAATGCTATGGGTGTGGGAACCCTGAGACTGAAATTCTGATAACCAAAACTCAGATGCTACAGCTCAAATGTGCTGCCTGTGGGTTTGTGTCTGATGTGGATATGAGGGACAAGCTGACCACTTTCATTCTTAAGAACCCACCTGAATCAAAGAAATCATCCAAGGACAAGAAGGCCATGAGGAGGGCTGAGAAGGAACGACTTAAGGAAGGTGAAGCTGCGGATGAGGAGCAGAAGAAATTGACGAAAAAGGATGGAGCTAAGGTAAAGAAGTCCTCCAAAGAAGTTGCTTCCAAGGTAACCAAGAAGAAGGCCCATGGATCTGATGAGGACCGTTCTCCAACGCACAGCCAGACTGGTGATGATGAACCTCTGCAAGCTGACGAGGAAGATGATATCCAGTGGCAAACTGATACCTCTTTTGAGGCAGCCCAGAAGAGGATAAAAGAGCAGCTTAGTGCTGTGACAGCTGACATGGTTATGCTCTCCACTGAAGAGTCAACTAAGAAGTCCCCACCCCGTCAACCAGACCCTCGAGAGACTCTTGTCAAGGAGTTGAAGGAATTCCTGAGCACTGGTGCTACTCCAAGCCAACTGAAGACCCATTTAAGTTCTTGCTCTGGTACTCCCCTAGAGGTAGTGGATGCTGCTTTTGAGGCCCTTTTTGATGATGTGCAGAAAGGTTTTGCGAAAGAGGTAAATAAGAAAAAGAAATATGTTTTTGCTGCCCTGGCTTATGCTGACCGTTCACAACCAGTTTTGTTACATGCCATTGAATCATTTTGTGGGAAAGCGAGTGCTGATGCTGTCAAGGAGGTGGCAGTGGCCCTTAAGACTCTTTATGATGCTGACATCCTGGAGGAAGCTGCTATTGTTGAGTGGTATGAAAAGGGTTCAACTGGCGACAACCAAGGTTCACCTATGTGGAAGCATGTTAAACCCTTTGTTGAATGGCTCCAGAATGCTGAGTCTGAGTCGGATGAGGAGTAACGTCCAAGTTCAATTATTTTAATATTACGTACCAGTTAATATTCTTCGATTTATTTCAGTTAGTACCCATGAGTCTCGAATAATATGTGCTGTTTGCCTGTTTGTTGCTGTTTTTGTTCCTGTGTGACTCAGGTGTGTGTCAATGTGGTGTCATTTCTGTATTATTGTAATGAACAATTTGTTGGTTTGAACTTTGAAATTTGAATATTATGATATTTCGATTGCTGTTTTAATCATTCTACGCATCCATTACTCCCTTCGGAATTTTTTTAATACTTKGTAGAGCGCGAATCAAGTTGGCGTCAATCTTCCTGTGTTTTGGATACCTAATGGTGTGAGCGAATCATTCAAACTAGTACTGTATTATATATGCTGGCCTTTGTAGAATTTTGGGTTGTGGGTTTCCTTTTCGTGAGATGAACTGCATTATTATTCCAAAGTTGATAATTATTCTTTCGAACAAGGCATCCATTTTGCTTAGAATATTTGATGTTGATTGTAAATTTTTAATCATGTGTCATAATCAAGTTTGATTATTTGTATTAGAAAGTTGATTGAGTCGTAGTGTTAATAATAATTGGTAACTTTAACTAGTACTCCCAAGTCCCAAATTCCCAATATACGCGGCTATTACGAGTGCATTCTTTTTAGTTTTGTGAAAGGTGTCAATAATTTGAAATAGAATTGGTAAGTAGTGAGGTATCACAATCTACATTTTCAGCTACTTGTAATAGAATCAATTCCACGTCAAACACATGTAAGAATCACACATTTTCGACTCCTAGAATTAATTCAGCATTTTTATTGATCAAAACTTTCTTAGACGAGAAATAATTCGTTAGGGAAAATGCTTCCTCTGTTAATTAAATGAACCCTTTTTTGGGAAGAACATTTTGGGTCTAATATAGTAGCAAAGAATATACTAATGGATTGAGATTTTTTTTGTTTTGTTTTTTAATTAATGGCCACCATAAACGTTTTACACCGCAATAGCATTACCATGTGCTTCCTCCGTAATGTTTAATAGCAGTTATTTGACATAAAAAAAAAGTGTAAATAAGAAGCATTTTTAATTGAATTCAATAGATAAAAAGGTAGAAATGTCATTTTTTCCGAACGCATATATAATTAACTTAAACTAGGTATATGTTATGAAGCATTATTATAATGTATTTGTATAATGTTCCTATGTCAATGCAAATAGTCTGTCAATTAAAATCACACAATCTAATATCTTTGTTGAACATTCATTTACATAAGTGTACAATAAAAATGTGTACATAATTTTTAAAAAAATGTTGTATGCTTCAAGCATATATGACTAGTTCTCGTAAAAAAAAAAAAGCATATATGACTAATTTGTGCTTAGTTAAGATTTTTAACATATTTGTAGTATTATAAATTTATTCGAATCTGTTTTTTTTCCTTAAAATATGTAAAAACAAGTCGAATAAAAGAGACCAAAACTAAAACATAGGTAATAAACAATCGTTAATGCAAATCAAATCCGCTTAAAAAGTAAGGGTTTGGGCAATAAGTTTGTTATGTTTAACAGTTTAACTTACTCGTATTTTTAAAGATTATATAAACGAATTTTTCTCCCTTTTTGAGAATAAGTGTTAATAAATGGAATATAATAGACCAAACTTAAAAGACAGGTGGTAAAATTTTTGTGTAGAAAAATTTATTTAACACTAGTTTCAAAAATCGATATGCTGCTAGAGGTGATATGTGATGGTTTGGGCAATAGTATGTACTTTTAGTTAAATCCCGATCAACAAAAAACCTTTTTTTGGATGGGATTAGACATAAGTTTTTCTGTACAAGCTTGTCCAATTCGCCCATTTTATCAACTCTAATGTTACTTTGTGCACCATTGTATTACGGGAACATTGTGAGTTTCTGAAACAAAAACGGGAAAACGTCAATTCTTAAAAACAAGGGAATGGGGAAACGTTTACAATAATCATAAAATAAAATATTTTATCAAGAAAAAATATGAAATTGTGTTAAAAAGAAGCAAAGTTTGTTGAAAATGTCTTATAAATAAAAAAATAACTTAAATTGCATTAAAAAGAAATTGAGAAATTGAAGATAAATAATGTTTTAGTTGCACGGAAACGTTAAAGATGGAAGCGAAGTTTCCTTAAAGTTTCCGAGTTTCCGATAATGTTCATATCAAAAATGCAAATATTCATTAGCAATTACATATATTTGTGGTCTCGAGTAAATGTTCATGTCCAAAATGCAAATGTTCATTTTTAAAGATGAACATTTACATTCGGAAATGAACATTTGGATATTGATATTTATTTCTGGAGATGAACATTTGTATTATTCGACATAAACATTTGCTCGAGACCGTAATGAGAAATATGATCCCGGGATCATAGTAGAATTTGTGGACCTGTGTGAAAGGCTCATATTGGGCTGGCTCCAATTCGTGCCAACAATCTGATATTATTCGGGTCATATTTCAAATTTGAAATGTCGGATATCCGGGTCAAATCATCTCTTCTGCATCTGATATCAGAATTCACTTCTGCAAATCGAAGCTCACTTGCAAATTGCAATTTCTGCACCAACTAAGGTACGTTGCCATTTGATTCCCCAGATTTCATCTTCAACAACTCAGTTCTTCAATTATTTGTTTAAATTTTTTTTGTTAAAAACGCATTTCAATTCAACAAGTTGTGTTTTTGGATGTTTATAATACTTCTAGTGAATAGATTCTGTAATTGTGAATTGTGATTCGAATTCAACTTCTCAAATATACCATAAAGTTTAAATTTTAACTTGAATTTCAGGTTCTCAAACGCACAAATCAAGCTTTAAAATGGATCCTGATTCAGTCAAATCAACTTTCTCCAATTTAGCAATGGGCAATGTCATGGCTGCTGCAGCTCGCAATCTTCAGAAAGTATTTTCTAGCTCCCCTTTTTTTTCATTTTTTTTAATCATCATGAATTGATGCTTCAATTTTGTTTCATAATAAGCTGGTTTCATGTTTTTCGATAATAATATCTTTAAACTATGAATTAGTGATCATTACTACGGAGTAGTCAAAAATGTGAAATGGTACATGTTTGATTCTAGTTCTAATAATGGTCATAATTTTATCTGATTTACAGAATTCGGATGTGTTAGTGGCACAATTTGGTTATTTGGGACTAGTTGTGATTTGTGATTTTGTGCGGTATAGTGAACGGTAGATGAGTAGCCTTGGACAAGGGTTTATCGATTGAGGAGCATTTGCGCGGGGATATTGGTGTTGATTAATGCAGTTTGTAAATCGTGGACGTTGATTGAATTAGGGTTTGCTCCGTTGAGCCTGTTTACTTAGCATTATCATTAACAATTACTGGAAAAGGTTTTTAGTTTTTTGGATGGGCTGAGATGGTAGTTAGCTAGAGAAGAAGAGCTTAACTAGTTTCAGTCTAACTCCAAATCTTATTTCACCTAGTTCTTTCAGATATTGGATATCTGGATTCATGTTTTAATTACCAGCCTTTTGTAATCATTGTGCTGCCAATGTGAATTCTGTACACGGATGAAGTATAGGTAACCATGAACTGGAGAATAAGGGTGAAATCACGGTGGCATCCTTGAGTATAATTTCAAGCAATACTCCCTAGGAAGTTGATGTTTCTTTATAAAACACCGAATTTCTTTTTCCAGGCAGCTGCTTCTGCCTTTTCTCTGCATGGACCCAACTTGGATGCTGGTTATGTTGAAAGAAATAAAACCCACCAAAATAAATTTTAAAAATAAAAATAAAATTCACTGGCTTTGTGCCTGCTCATCCTTGCATGTTGATTTTTTTTTCTTAAATTGCTGAACAGTGTCTAGGCAGGGAACTAACTGACCAAGTAGGGAGTTTTGTCAAAAGCCTATTATTTGCCACTTGGTCACCATGTTACTTCATAGTTCATATGCTTGATGCATCTCGACTTGTTTACAAGGTTCGCTTGACTGGTTTTACAGGAAATGGTGACTCAAGAGAAGGCTCAGGCATCGAGTTCAGCTAATGATGACGTTGATCTCGATGAGTTGATGGATGTAAGTTTAAGAGTACTTAGTTTCATGGTTACATAATCCATACCTTTTTGTTTTCTAAATTGCTGACTTGTTTGCATCTTTATGTTAATACCAGGACCCAGAGCTAGAGAAACTACATTTTGAGAGAATTGCTGCTCTGAAGGTTGAAATTTTCCTTAGATTTTCTATAGTACTGTAGTTTGGCTTTTGCTGCCTAACTTTTTGTAGTATTCACCCAAGAGTTTATTTTCTCAGAAAGAAGCTGAGAAGCGACAAGAATTGAAGAAACAGGGGCACGGAGAATATAGAGACATAACTGAAGGGGAATTTTTGGGTGAAGTTACTTCTAGTGAACTAGTTATCTGCCATTTCTACCATCGGGAGTTCTATCGATGCAAGTAAAGCCCTCATCTGATTCTGTATGTTATTGTTAATATTTAGCATGTTATGAAGCGTTTAACTGGTCTCTTATCATCTCAAGCTATAATAGTGCGTGCTTATGACTGAAACATAACACTTGTTCACCATGGTCTCTTAATGTTGGGTTGAACCCAATTAATATCTCTAGCTTTTTCAGCATTGAGCTTTTGTGGTTGCAATTGTTGTACTTCACCTATGTGTGTCTGTGTGACTATGGTCTCTGTGGTGTATTCAATGCTGTATATGAACTTTTTTAGCATAGATCTGGCTAACTTTCAGTTTTAATTTCGACTTTTATTATTTGATGGTTCTGCTCATGCATGAGGTACAAGAGCTTGAGAATCTCAAGGATTTAGATCTTAAGAAAGATTCTGATATCTAATTAATAAGTTCACTAGAGAGAGCAGGGCAGAGGCCACTAAAAAGTAACAAGTAGGTTCAAATGTTCAATTGTTCTATAATCTCAATAACACCTTTATATTTTTTGCAACCGGAACACAGATCATCCATCAGGTGTTTCTTTAATAAGGATCAATAAACTATACTCCCTAGGTGTAAGGCAAACATACCAAGGAGAGTGAGAAGTTGGTGGCCCACTGCCTCCCCCCACTATATATGATTAAGTAGAGAGAAGTTTTCCATTTACATAAATAGAGCACAAAATTTGGGGCTACCGAAAAGGAAAATGATGCAAAGTGCCAGGGAATTTGGAATGGAGCATGGAGGTTTCTATCCCCCTTGCTGTAAGAAAAGATTGAAAGACAGCGTTAAAACTTTTCTGTGATTGTCATTGATGAATAGCAGCTTCCTGAGTTGATGTGTCATTCACTCTCATTCATTTATAGTTGAGGATAGTTCTCTTTGTATGTATTGTTTTTTAATTGCATATGGTTTATGCACTATGCTTAAAGTTCCTGTTGATTTGCAGAAAAATTCTATACAGTTTGCCTAATATTAAGAAGTCTTTTGTTATCTTTTTCAGGATAATGGATAAGCATCTGAAGGCACTTGCACCAAAGTACCTTGACACCAAGTTTTTAAAATTGGATGCAGAGGTGAGTTCTCCTAGTATTTGATGTTGATATTTTGATGTTACAACACAAAGTTTTGTTTCGGAATCGTTTGCAGCTTGCTCTATTGTTTTGGTGCCTCAAATGATTCTGAAGTTGGATGTTAAAATTGTGAATGCTTAGCTGACAATGTATACCAATTGCAGAATGCCCCCTTTTTCATATCCAAGCTTGGAGTTAAAACTTTGCCATGTGTTATAATGTTCAGGTTAGTATTCTTTTCGTCCATCAAACCCCTTATGATAGCCCAAAAGTGTAATAAGCACTTAACTACGGGTGGGCAGTCTTTGCATTGTCCGAAAGCCACCAAGACCTCAAGCACTTGCTCTTGTTTTTTGTGTAAGTAGTGTTTGTGACGAAGGCTTGGTGTTGGCATAAGATTATAGCAAGTACTTTACTTCGTATTTCATATTTCGGGCTGTTAGCATGATGCCATTAATGAAATACACGGTTCTCAAAACAATCTTTGAAAAGACAATGTTGGAATAAGATTTTGAACTCTTGATCTTTTGATTATAATGAAGCTACTGCCAATCTTCTTCTCATGGTTTTAATGTGTAGAATATTATTGCATAAAAGTTGGGGGGAGGAATGCAACCTTAAAAAAAGTGTAATCATCACCATAATATCATTTTCACTTTGTATGGGTAAAAGGAAATGGAGGGAAAGGAAGGGAAGAGCAAAGAAGGGGGGCAATTTCTTTTCTTTGTACAAAGGGTTGGTGATAGGAAGAGGAAGGAGAGGAAAGGATCCATTTTCCGATTTTTCCCTCCTTTTTAAACATCATCCCTCCCAAATTAGAGAGATTTGGAGGAGTATTGGAGCTCCACCTCCCCTTTTCTTCTCTCTCTTTCCTTGTTTCCCTCCTAGCTTGCTGTGCAAAAACTGTTTTCAGGTCTGAATTTAGATCTCTTAAATTTCAGGAAAGGAGTTGCGTCAGATAGATTAGTTGGATTCCAAGATCTTGGTGCGAGAGATGATTTCCCTACGAGGACTCTAGAAAAGCTGTTGACAAAGAAAGGTACTCTTATTTTTCCTAATTGTTTTGTGGTGGTGGTGGTGGTGGGAAGGGTTGGTTGTATTCAGTACTTGCTTTCCCTTGACTGACCAGTTCTTTATAGGTTTCATCAAGGAGAAGGAAAAAGATGAAGACGAGGAGTATATGGAAAGCAAACGCACATCCGTTAGATCATCGTTGAACCATGATACTGATTCTGATTAGTGATTAAGAAGATAGAAGTGAGCGTTTTCTTTCAGTGTATCATGTTCTTATGTTGGATGTGTGGGTTTAATGGGTGCATTTTGTGTCCCAATGTTGTTGATATGTTCCATTTTAATCTATAACGTTTTTTATTAAAGTTGTTTGCAAGAATGCAAGCAAGTGTTAAGTGTACACTGTATTTTAGCTACAAAATCTGTAAAGAAACTATGCAGTGAGAAGTAGTTCTGAGCTACGATGGCAGCATTGTTGGCCAGGAGTCATGGCTTGTTGAAGGGAGTTCCGCTGGTGTTTCCAGCTGATCAATAGTATTCTAAAGGCCTTGTGTACGGTCTCTTTCAGGGTCCATGGAATTGCGATAAACTAGGAGTGAGGCCATGAGGGTATAGGTTGGTGGTTGGCAGTCTTGATGCGGGTTTTAAATGGTCCCTGGGATGTTTGGAGAATGGGCAGGGTCGCAGGGAGGCTCTTGAATCTACATGAGTTGAAATTTTGAAATGGGCGTGGTTAAAAAATTGTATTGTATCAAACTTTCCCCCTTTAATTAATTTGGCGCAAAAAATAAAACTCCCTTTTTTTTCCTTTTCTTCGAACACCTCTCACCTTTTTCACCTTTAATGACCATCTTTCTTTCTCCTCTTTCATCATACTCCCTCTTTTCGACCCCAAATTTTGTACTTCCTACATTTCGATTTAGTTGTTACATTTGGAGTGCGTGCGGACTCCTAGACAAATTTTGTGGAAGAAAGAGTTAGAGAGAAAAAAAATAAGGGAGTCCATTTGAAAGGAGAGAAGTAGAGATATTATTTTACTCAAAAAAGAAGTGTAGCGAGTAAATTGAAATATCTTTAATTAGAAAGTGTAGCGAGTAATTCGGAAAGAAGAAAGTAATTCATTAGATTTTGGAACATCAAATCATAAAGAACATACCCAAATAAAAAAAATATTCAATCCATAAAAATCCAAACTTTTAATTTTTTTTTTTTTAGAAATTGAGGAGTTTCGTTGGTGATGACGAGTCTTAATGGTGATTGTGATGATGATGAAATTGGAAGGTGGTTATGGTGATGATGTAGTTCGATGGAGATGATCGTGAATTCGTGATGATGAAATTCGATGGTGATGACTGTGATGACAAAGAAGCTAGATTGTGATGATGAAGCTTAATAACAAGGATTTAATTTGTTAATAAAAGTAATTACTGCTTCCGTTTTTTTTAATGTTAACAAAGGTAGTTTTACGTATTTCAAAAAGAGATTAATAATGTAAATAAGCAAAAATTTTCCAAGTTATTTTAGACAATGAAGAATGCGATTAAAATTTCATTGTGTTAAATTTTCTTTGATTAATTTGTTCGTTTACATTGTTAAATATCTTCCTTAAAATACGTGAAAATTCATTTATTGCCACTAAAAGAAACGAAGAAAGTATATGTTTTAAGTAGACATTTAGCTATTGGAATTGGAACTGTAAATTCCCTTGGAATTGTAAATTCCCACATCTTCGGGCAACCAAACACCACCATATTTGCTGTTTCCTGGGAATTCTTGGGAATTCTAATTTCCAAGGGAAATTGATACCTACCAAACAAGGCCTTGGATCAAGGAAATCTTTTTGTGCAATGTAGATGCATGACAATTTACAATGAAAAAAAAAAGTAAAGAAAACATGCTTATAAATAACATTTTGGTTCAATACTTTTAAGAGAATGTCATTTTGGTGATAAGGAATAAGTCTCAATTCAAGCTCACAAATCTTAACTGAAGGTATAGACYTAGTGTTCAAGTTTTCAAGTTAGCCAAAGTTGTCTTTTTAATCGAAACTGATGTATAATTGTATAAATCAACTAATGAACCAAAGTTACCCATCAATGCTTAACCCTTACAACTTTAAATTAATTGAAATAAATTGAGCCATGGAACCAAGTTACTTTAATCGTAAAGATTTATAAAAAGGAAATGATTATTATCTTATTAGATACATATGCTTCACTACTTTTTAATTTAAACAAACATTAAAATCACAACTAGAAAGTAATGAATATAGACATTGTGGAGTGAGATTAGACTCGGTCTTTTTTCCTTAAAAAAAAAAAAAAACTAACGAGTGATTCTTATACTAACAAAGTTCTCGCGTCAAGCAACATTCTAACATTGTCCAAAACTTCAAGCCACTTGCTATTTATAAGCAAATGAAAACTAAAAATGATGCAGAAAAATGTCAAAGAATTTGATATTGCCATCAAATTAATCTACAAATCCAGCTTTTATGAAAACACATTTGTATCTTACGAATACCATTGCACAAAAAAACACGGAGAAAATAGAATGCTTCATAACAACTTCCTTATGAGTTGAACTTTAATTTATAAAAATCCTAATCACGATAAAACAACTCTTTTCACTTTAGGTAGCAAGACTAGTAGCATTACATGTTTATGATAAGATTTTGAGAGTATGAGAAAGCTTAATTATATTCATGAACTAACACAATTATATATTTATATATAGTGTTATAATGGAATTGTAATATAATCTCTATAAATCACTAAAATATATACGAAAAATATAAAATTGAAGATTACATTTCAAAGGTGACTACATAATAATATCTACAATATAACAATATACTCCGCATGAGATAACAATAGATATATGATATCTCTTATATGCCCCCACAAGATGAACGATCGGAAGGTGAGTCCAAATTTATAAAGATAAGAACACGATTGTTGAATGATTGTAGATGTCACAAGCAAATTAGTCACTAATCATGATTCTTTCTTTTAATTTTTTGCTTTTGTGTTTTGCAAGAGGATTTAAAGGTAGTAGAAGTTTTTTTTTAAAAAAAAAATAAAAATAAATAAGTGTGATTTTCAGTAAAGATTGGAGAGAGTAGAAGAGGTGGTTTATTAGATGGTTTTTCTCAAAGATTTGAAAGAAGGAAAAAAAAGAAGAATAATAGACTGATATTTTTTAAAAAGTCAATATTTCCAAAAACGATGAATAATATTTTGAGAGTATGAGAAAGCTTGATTATATTATTCATGAACTAATACAATTATATGTAGTGTTACAATGTAATCGTAATATAATCTCTATAATTCATTAAAATATATACGAAAATATAAAATCGAAATTTATATTTCAAAGGTGATTACATAATATTTATGATATAATATATTGTATAAGATAACAAGAGAAATATAATCTCTTATAATTTACAACAATGCTGAACTTTAACATAAATCGTTTCCAACTCTTTTTACAACTTTCTTATTTTATGTCACATTATAGGATGCTCAATTCACTCATTGCACATAATGAATCATCAATCAAATAAGTTTATTTTGCATGCTAATCAACACATTCGCATATTTTCACTATAAATTTTTTCTTTCCATGTAATTTTTATGTCAACCAAACAAGCACTTACTATACAATGTAAAATCAAAACAATAAACAAGCCACCAAATGACATGTCAAAAAACTATTGGATCGATAAGCATCAACTAAACAATCACTTGTTATACAAACGGGGAGTGATAGGGTGACACTAAGGGTTGACAATCCTTCAAATATTGATTTTTCATTGGTCAAGAAAGCATTAAAACTTTATTTTATAAATCATCTATATCTTATTTAATGCACATATCAATTATTTTTTCTAATACAAACTTAAAATAAATTTCCTTCAAAAAACCACTAAATGACGTGGCAGAAAACCATTGGATGGTGATACCTATATAAGTGACCCTCATGTAAAAATAACAAAACACAAGCAAAAATAAAAATAAAAAGTTTAAACAAAAATTACAAAATCGAGGGTTTTCTAAGTGTAAGTAGAACACTTCACTTTTTTGCACCTTCTTCTTCTTCCCTCCCAAAACCCTTCTTTCTCTTTCTCTCTCTACTTCTCCCACTTTCTCACTCTAAAATCAAAAATCACATCGGAAATCATGCACGCACCTGTCGTCGTTCTCAGTAAGCTCTCACTCATTTTCTCTCTCCTCTTTATATTTTTGAATTTTTTTTCAGTCGTTTCTGTTTTTTAACCTAATTTTGTCGAATGAAGTTTTTCGAGTGCAAATTTGTTTGCCGCAAATGCTACTTTTTCTTTAAAGCGTTAAGTTTAACTAAGTAGGGTTTGTTGATTTGAATTGATGAGTAAAGGATGAAATTTGTGTTATTTGTGTAATTAGCGGCTCATTTCGAGGGTTTATGGTATTTTTTTCGTTAAGATCTGATTTCGTTGGTTATATCATTGTTTAGTTTTATTGTTTTTGTCTGGTTTGTGTGATTTAATTGATTTGCATGTAGTAGTATATCATGATTTACATTAACGCTTTGTAACTGTTGAATTAGTTGTCGATGTTTAAAAATGCAGTTATGTGTTGAGGAGTTGGGAAATGAGTTGTATTTATTTTGTAGTGAAATGTGAAATCTGGTTTCGGTTTGATTTCAACTCTTGTTTGATCTCGGATCCCATATCACGATTCTTATTGATCCTTCACGAGTTAATTATACCAGAGGATGAAATTGCTAGTCCTGACTCCCTTGCAATATTAAAGCTTGAAAGATGCAAAAGACTAGCCAATTACCCAATCTCAGAAGGAATTTAATACAAATTAGGTTTTATGTTGGTAGATCATCATCCAAGTGGTGTATAGAAAAATTAAAAAGAGAGAAGAAAGATGATTAAGTGTTGAGTACAAGCGCGATTGTACTGTGGCAATCTCCTAATTTTGATATTATTTGGGTCTTTAGCTTTTCATTGATTAATTTTATTTGGCTGGTAATTTTCAGAGGATTCTACGAAACGGGAATCTGGTACCAAGGTTCATCATGCTAACATCCGAGCTGCAAAGGTGAGAATATATATTGGTTGTGGTTTATGAATTCTGTAGTAGCATTTATGGATGTAGAAACTTTAATCTTAACTTTCATCATTTTTTTGTAAAATGTACCAGCTCCTCCATCAAACTCCTACTAAAATAAAATCCTATTAATTTAGCGTTCCCATTATTCATCAAAGAAATTTTGTTTACATATGTAATTGCATCATTGATGTGTCATTTGATCTCTGTTGTCCTTGCCACTATGACTTTTCTCCTGACTAATTAAGTGTTTGTCAATCAGCATTCTAAGCTATGCAATCTGCAATCTGGCTTCTCTGTGTGTTTTTATTTTTTTAAAGGGTAATGACTAAACTCATGTAAATATATTCTGCCCATGCTTGCTAGGCTGTTGCTGAAGTGATTCGGACGACATTGGGTCCACGCTCAATGTTAAAGATGCTTCTTGATGCTGCTGGAGGTAATATATCTTGCTTCTTTGATTAGGAACAAAAGTTGGATTTGTTTTCTATAATAAGATTATTGGTGTAGAGTTATTGTCATGTGGTCTGATGGTTGTCTGTTTTCCATGACAATGGTTCCCTCCTAATTTAGGATGTCTGTAAAACAAAATTTTGAGTGAAATATTAATTGATGAAGTAGAAATATTTAAACTTGACCTTGTTACTCCTGGGAAGCTATTGATGAATAGAGTAAAGAGCAGTGTGAGCTGACTGTACAGTTACTCAGACATTTTGCTTGTATTTATCTTGATGGATATTTAGGTTTCTTGATAAAATAAAAGGTGGAAAAAATTGTATTTTTTTTTTAACTGCAATGATGGTGTGGGTGATAAAGAGGAGAGAAGTTGTGTGTGTGGTGAGAGTGAGAGTGAAAGAGAGAGAGAAGAGAGGGAGAAGGGGGAAGGGGTGGGAGGAGGTGGGTGGGGGGGGTGGGGGGGGGGGGGTGGGGGGGGAGGGGGAGAGGGAGGGAGGGGTTGACTGACGAGTTTACAAATAGTTTATAGGTCTTTGCAATGTGGTAGGCTGGTAGCTTCTTTGTTCTCTACTGAAGTTTTCAGATGTTGAAACTTGAAAGCCTGTGTAGTTTGTATACTTATATATTACTCGGTAGTATTTATGCTTTTTTTTTAAATGTTCTAAAACCTAAATGCTATGTGTTAATGATTGCAGGAATTGTTGTGACAAATGATGGAAATGCTATTCTACGTGAATTAGATCTTGCACACCCAGCTGCCAAGGCATGTTCTCTGTTTCCCTTTCTTCCCTTTGCCCCTTCAATGGACATGTGCACACACTCTTTCTCTTCTATGCAGTAGTATGCTAGCTAAGATGTGGCTGCGTAGGCTTTGCCATATGACGGAGTAGCTTTTATTCCTGGTTATGGAGTAACTTGTTTATCCATTTTTTTCTTCTGTGAAACTTTCAACAATTTCTTAGTGTTTATGAATAACCCCACTTATCTTCTATGTTTTATGTTATTATTATAGTCAATGATTGAACTTAGCCGAACACAAGACGAAGAAGTCGGGGATGGAACTACCTCTGTTATTGTTCTTGGTAAGATAATACTACTCTGACACATTTTGTACACCATAGCTAAATCTGTTAGAGTCCAGTTCTTTGTTCTGCTAGCTGTTTTTAATGCTTTTTAGGATAATGATTCAAACTACGAAAAATATATGAACATAAAAAAGACCCGTTATATAATAAATCAGTTAGAATCATATTTATGTGTTGTATGCACTGTATGCTTCCTTATCAACTATGGAATTTCACAGCCAAAGCAGATCCTTGCATTTTTTTTTTCTTGTTTTCTTTCCATAAGTTTCAGATATCCTCTTGAAGTCATGATTCCTCATTTCCTCACACATTAAACTTTTATGTATTTTTTAATTGTTTTAATATGTTGATAACTGGATTAAAATTGTGCTGCAGCTGGAGAGATGCTCCATGTGGCTGAAGATTTTATTGATAAGAATTATCATCCTACTGTTATTTGCCGAGGTATTAAAAAGTTGGTATTCATTTATGCATTTTCTGACAGTTTATGGGAGAATTTTACTTACAGTTAAATTTGGGTGTTTTCCAGCCTATACCAAAGCTCTGGAAGATGCAATTGCTGCTCTTGACAAAATTGCAATGTCCATTGATGTAAAGGATCGTAGGTTCCTACACCCAATCATGTTTCATGAGTTTGCTTTATTTTTTATGTATGAGTTTCTCTACCTTGTCAAATGATTGACTTATTGCGCACTTACGTAGCCAAAACTTTGGGAATTTTTCAGGTGCTACTATGCTGGGATTGGTCAAGAGCTGTATCGGCACAAAGTTCACCAGTCAGTTTGGTGATTTGATTGCTGTGAGTCTCATCAGTCCTTCACTACTTTACCAGTCATCTTTGCTTCCTTGATTAATACCAGCATTATGGTTTGGCTTGGCTGTTGTAAATGAATGTATAACTTACATACAATGTTGTGATCGTATATTTAGTTTTTATTACTTCATTTTTTTTACTTGCCAGACTTCCCAAATTGTGGACACCCAGACAATTTTTGGGGAGGAAAGAGATAGAGAAAGAAAAAGGAGGACCCATGTGAGAGGAGAGAGAGATAAAGTTTATTGCCTAGAAAAGAAGTGTACCAAGTAATATAAAAAAATGGAGGAAGTAATGTTATGGAGGTTCAAAACCTGAGAGCTATGCCCTTAGATCTCGTTAGCCATTTGTAAAGGGTGGATCTAGTAACCCAAAGGTTGTCTGCTTACTTTTATTTAGTTATTGCATTTGTATGCGATTTTGAGTAGAATTAGTTGTGAACCTCTGAGGTCACGGGCCACAAGCCAAATTGTATAGGAAATAAACTCGTCAAAGCTTCATTATGTTTTTTGGTGCGATCAAAGCTTAATTAGTAGAATACTAGCAATAGTATAAATTAATTATAGTTATGGGAAATCAGTAAAGCTAGTGTGGGGCACGAGGATAGGAGGCAGTGAAGGACCAACATCAATGTTTCGTCTGTGTACTCCTTTATCTTTTTATGCATATGTTGTCATTAATCTGTGGGTCTGTCCATAAAATTGTTAGTGCCTGGCTCTTCAGTGCATGAAATAACCACTAGTATTATATTTATATGCTTAAAGAGTTAAAGTAGTTCTGTTTTCATCATACACCCAGTACTGATTTTTGTTTAATGTGTGTAGCTTTTGTTTGAGTTATATATAACCTTTGACTATAAGCCTTTGAGTAAAAGTGATGTACGCTTCAAAAACAATTGTTAAATGTGTCTTGGGAATTTATTGTTAAAAATATTTAAAAATCGAAATGACTAATGTGTAGAAGTCAAAGTTGCAAATGTAATAGTTATATAGGAATGGAAGTTTTATTTTTATCTTTATTGCCACCAATTTTTTTGGTAATATTTATTTGGCTTGAGAAATTGTAAGTGAGCTGAATTTATTTCTCTTCGTATCCATGGTGAGGAAGAAAAGTTAACCCTTTTCTGTGTAATGCATTATTATAAGAATTATTAAGTGTGCTCTGCATACATATTGTAGGATTTAGCCATTGAAGCCACTGCAATAGTTGGTGTGGACCTTGGACAAGGGCTACGAGAGGTGGACATCAAAAAGTATATTAAAGTCGAGAAGGTGCCTGGTGGCCAGCTTGAGGATTCCCACGTGCTTAAAGGAGTAATGTTTAATAAGGATGTGGTCGCTCCAGGGAAAATGAAGAGGAAGATTGTTAACCCACGAGTCATCCTTCTTGATTGTCCAATTGAATACAAGAAAGGTGAAAACCAGACCAATGCTGAGATACTGA
This sequence comes from Bassia scoparia, assembly GCA_008642245.1. Classification (NCBI taxonomy): domain Eukaryota; kingdom Viridiplantae; phylum Streptophyta; class Magnoliopsida; order Caryophyllales; family Amaranthaceae; genus Bassia; species Bassia scoparia. The sequence goes on along the minus strand of SNQN01000018.1, from coordinate 258,711 downwards.
AAGACGAAGACTGGGAAGTCTTGCTGAAAATGGAAGAAGAGTACATTAAGAACTTTTGCGAACAGATACTGGCATTTAGCCCAGATGTAGTGATTACTGAGAAAGGACTTAGTGATTTGGCTTGCCATTATTTTAGCAAGGCTGGTGTAAGTGCAATCAGGAGAGTCAGGAAGACGGATAATAATAGAATTGCCAAGGCGTGTGGGGCTGTCATTGTAAACAGACCAGATGAACTGCAGGAATCGGATGTAGGTACTGGTGCTGGGTTGTTTGAGGTCAAGAAAATTGGTGATGAGTTCTTCACGTTTATTGTTGACTGCAAAGATCCAAAAGCTTGTACTGTGTTGTTGAGGGGAGCCAGCAAAGATCTCTTAAATGAGGTGGAAAGAAATCTGCAGGTAAGGCTATAGAGTATAGACTGTGCTTTAATTTGCATGAATCAGGGTATTTAGTAATCAAAGTATGTTCATGCTACAGGATGCAATGTGTGTGGCGAGAAATATTATTAAGAATCCAAAACTCGTTCCTGGAGGAGGTGGTACAGAACTGACTGTATCAGCAATCCTGAAGGCAAAGAGCTCATCCATCGAAGGCATTGAAAAGGTTTACTCTCTCTTCCTGAACTTACACCTCCCACTCACGAACCCCTCAAACCACCCTTTCAATCACATTGCATGTCTGAATTATGAAGCATTTGATTCTGTTTCCTCTCATTTATTTAATGAACATGCGTTAATCTTGTGGAATTTGTAGTCTTATGTTACTTAATTGTGTGACAGTGGCCATATGAAGCAGCTGCTTTAGCTTTTGAAGCTATTCCACGGACATTGGCCCAGAACTGCGGTGTAAATGTTATTAGAACTATGACTGCTTTACGGGGAAAGGTTAGTGCTTAAGACTTTCTAAGCTGAAGTTAATCTTCTGATTGCAAATCTTCTATATTAATTTGATCTGCAAATGGGCAGCATGCAAATGGTGAAAATACATGGATTGGCATAGATGGAAACACTGGTGAAATTTCGGATATGAAGGAAAAGAAGGTATATTGTTCTTTTCTTAGTACTGTGTAAACTGTTGTAAAATATTGATGTTTGTATTCTTTACTAGTATTTTTGTGTGCTTGTGTGTTTTGAATCGTGTTTATATGGTATTTAGCATCCTCTATGGGCCATAATGCATTTTTTTCGTGTCTTAAAAATTACATTGTATTTGGATCAGAACGTCCGAAGCTATGAAAAGAGGGAGGGTCATGGATCCTATATCCTTCATCTAGATTTAGATTGGGCTAGTGTTTGGTAGGATTTATAAAAGATTTAATTCCTATTGATTTGTTAATAATCCAAATCCCTGAGATAATGTCAGGAAGGAAAACACAAACCCACTTGTCCTTTCCATTGGCTCTTCCATCTTTTTTCTCCCATTTCCTTTACTACGTGACTTTGTCTATTGATGCCTCGTTAATTGATAAGGTTTCTGTTGGCCTTGTGTACCTGATGATCTGTTGCTGTCTGAAATATGGACACATTGGAGTGGTTCACTGGGGTTGGAGACTATTTCTGCAAATGGTTAAATGTGAACTGTTTTTTGTTTTTTCGCCCATCAGAACTTTCCTAAGCATCTAAACAATTTTGAAGTTGCAGCAGAATTATCAGCAAACTTACAGCTTTCTAATTTGTCTTGTTCAATTATCTTTATCTGTCAGATTTGGGATTCATACTCAGTAAAGGCTCAGACTTTCAAGACTGCCATTGAAGCAGCCTGCATGCTTCTTAGGATTGATGATATTGTAAGTGGGATTAAGAAAAAGCAGGCACCTGGAGCACAAGCTCCTTCAAAACCTACGGTCGAGCAGGCCGATGATGCTGACAATGAACAAATGATTCCCGAGTGAGAATATGTAGGATGAGGTGCCTGCAAATTATCATCTTTATCAACACTTTGCAACTGGCCGGGATCACGCTGCACAAGTATTGGACTTTTCAAGCTAAATTTTTTGGTGTTAGCCTGCTGGATCATCCTTTGCTTTCAACCGTGTGGTTTGTTGATCTCTCTTTAGGTTGTTTATCTAAGTTCCATTTTTTTACCTGTGATTTCTTTTGTCTACATGTAAAACTAGCGGGGGAAAGAGTTGCCCCCATTGTTTGTAGTGACTGAATTTTGTAGTGGATTTTGTTCTCAGAAGTGGTCTTTTGCTAATCTATTCTTGGGAAAGCCCTATCACGTAGGGATTTCCCGATAACTCAGGAGTTTGCTTGATCATCATTATCCTTTTCTCGGACATCACAATTAGAGTTTCGTAGGTTTGGGAAGTTAAATATTGCACTTCAATTAGAGTTTTGATTTTTTTTTTTTTAATCAATTTTGTTTGTGTCAATCTCGATATTGTTTGATCAGGATGGTAGTAATCATTTAAATTCAACCACGAGATCATTTGTATTTTCTACTCTTTATCTTTTTAGTTTTGTTTGTTGTGCAAAAACTTTTGTTAGTTCCATTTCATTCATATATGGAAWTTTCCTCCTAACATCTTACACTTTCCAGGGCACTTTCTATGGTATCTCTCACATCATTATCTTCCAACTAGTTAAAGAAGTACATATGGTCTTCATAGTACATACCTGACCCTCATGAGTCCAACCCGTCAACAAAATTTGTGAGCATTTGGACAAGTCAAAATTGCATTTTTTTGTGTTTAAAACTCATACAGTCATACCTAGTTTGCAATGGTCCATTTTTAGTTTATATTTTTGATGCAATGGTCCATTTTTACTTTTTTTTTTTAATGCAATGGTCCATATAAGCTCGCAAATCTCACACTATTATAATAGATTCAAACATGTCTGCTTACATACAAGTCGAGCTTGCTAGCTTGGCTTTACTATTGATCCCCTCTACACTTTTCGTTTAATGAAGAAGTTACCATATACTATTTAGGTCTAAAATATGACAATTAATATAATATGAGAAGTGGAGTTAAAAGGTAGATTTAGATTAGAGAGAAACAAATAAAATTGCATGGTTTAATGCACATGAGTGTATCTGTATTGTAATATGCGAGTTTTACATGGTGGATTATCACAATTATAAAAATAATATAAGGTTTTCTAAAGTGAAATAAAATGAGAGTGGTAAGAATGTCATGAAACGTGCATATGAAAAAAGTGGTATAAATTTCATGAAACGGAGTACGGAGTAAGTACTTAAATTCAACAAAAGGGACAAATGAAGCATTTAAGTAGCAAACAAGTACGTATTGCATGCATGATTAATTGATTATTATTATTATTGCATGTGTTATGGGGTGTTATGGGTAGTATATATCCAATCAATCAAATCAGTGAATCAACAGATCATAATTAATGTCATGAGCACATGTTTGGTTTTAAAGGTGTGATGGGATTAGCAAGTATTATGATCCATATTTCATATTTGATACTTCTCAACATCTTATATTCTAAATCCTATGTTTATGTAGTATTGATTTATAGGTTGGCAATGTCTCCTAATTCAATTTATATGTGCCTTTTTCATTGATCTTATCACGTGCCTTCGTTTTATTTGGTCCTAGTTTTGCAAACATGTTACATGATTGATTTTCATAGGTTTGTATCTTTTAGTCTCTCCGTACGTATCAAAATAAACGCAACGATTTGACATAAAATAGACAAAAATTGTCAATCGTTAGTTGTAATAATTTTAATTAATACAAAGGAAGTATTTATCTTATATTTTTACTTGTTTGGTGATAATTGTAGAGGCCCTTAGCAGCCAAGAGGGCATATACTCTATGAGTTTGGAAGGAAAAAGGAGTCTTGAGTTCGAGCCAAAAAAAATTGTAATTGAGATTTTATCTTATAATCGGATTAGGTTTTTATATAGTCTTTTAGAAATGTTTGGACAGTAGGGGGAAACTTACGGAGTACTCCTTATATCGTCCGAGTTGGTATATTTTGCCTTTATTATTTTGATTTTTGAATGGCTATTCACCAATTGTAAATGTGCTATTTTACCTTTGTTCTCATTTCTTAGTTATTAAGTAAGACTTTTCTTATTATTATTATTATTATTATTATTATTATTATTATTATTATTATTATTATTATTATTATTATTATTATTATTATTATTATTATTATTATTATTNTTATTATTATTATTATTATTATTATTATTATTATTATTATTATTATTATTATTATTATTATTATTATTATTATTATTATTATTATTATTATTATTTTTTGGTAAAATAAAGAAGAACAATAACAATGCATGCTAATCAATTAAAAATAGGAAAAAAGCTATCGAGCGTCCCCTGAGAGTTAAGAGAACTAAAAGTGAAAATATTAAATGAATATAAACATTAATTACACTGACTGTCGCGTGATTTCGGCATGTATTCCAAAATTTATACCATTTTAAGAAATGTATTTAGTTCTTAACTAACATCCCGGGACGCTCGTTAGCAATATCGTTAAAAGTTATTTGGTTAGAATTTTTAGAAACTGAAATGTTAACTGAATGAAACTGAACTAAAAAGGCAGAACTGATGCAAATTGATAACTGAAACTCAACTGTGAACTGCAATTGAACTAAACAAATTGAAACTGAAATTAACTTCTTAAAACTGAAAAGATTGATCAAATAACTGAATCGGTATTCTACTGAACTTAACCTTATTAACAAAATTAGAATTGAACTTGAACTTAAAATTAATCACTGTCCAAAAATATTTCTTTTAAATATTAACCCTTAATTTGTAATAATGCATTAATCAATTATACATTTACTTAAGTTCTACTCCGTATATATAAATAATAAGAAGTATTAAAATTTTAGAAGATAAAGCTTTATTTGTCATTTTTGCTTCATTTAAGTTTAAGATTCTCTTTAGTTAGTTATTTTTTATATATAAACCTGTCTCTTATACACATCTTAAGTTCTACTCCGTATATATAAATAATAAGAAGTATTAAAATTTTAGAAGATAAAGCTTTATTTGTCATTTTTGCTTCATTTAAGTTTAAGATTCTCTTTAGTTAGTTATTTTTTATATATAAACTAAATAACTTGATAATTAAAAAAATAGATTTAATAATTAACTAAAGAAACAACAAGTCATATGCAAGCCAAATATTAAGTCCGTCATTTTAAGTCCGTCATTTTACGTCCACTTGGCTTGTGAAGATAAACAAACTTTTACTTTATAACTCTTCTCAACCATTGCATTTTAGAAATTTTTCTATGTGGAAACATCAAACTTCTCATTTTCTACCCTTTTCTACTTTTTCACTAGATTTCTACTCTTCTAAACAAATTTGAAGCATGATATGAAACTAATTATAACGTGATTTGTTCGGATTCAATCATATGTTTGGTTGTCTTCAATTGTTTTATACATGATCTTCTCAAGTTAATTTAGCTTACTTTTAAATTTGCATCTAATAACAACATTTTGTTTGGTCTAATATTTAAATTATATCAAAACTATATATCACTTTAAATAAATATTAAACTGCACTATTACAATAAGTTTGGTCTAACTTCATATTTACTTCTGTCATCATTCAATGGATTATCGAACTGCATTGGAATTTGATATATAAACATTGATCCTGATAATGATTRGAAATCGAAAAATAAGAACGGATATACTCTTTCAACTAGAATTAACCAAACTGGTTAATCTAGAACAACTCAATTATCAAATTATAACTAATATGTGTCTTTCAACCGAAATTAATCGTTAAGGAACAGAAACAAATTATCAAAGGCTACGAACTGCTATGGTTTAGATTGAACTAAATTGAAATCAAAATGAACTGATTAACTTCAAACTGAAACAAAGTGATACTGAAATGAGCGAATTAAGTTCAAACAGAAATAAACGGAAACTGAAACTAAAATTTTAAAACATTATTGGACTAAATTGAACTAAAATAATTGTTAACACATTGAATTGAAATCAACTGAAGTGAATTATAACGGAAATGCTATGGTTTAACCAGAACTAACTGAACTAACTAAATTGACAACTCTAGTACCAACTACTAGTTTTACTGGCTAGGCTAAAAGAGTCCACCGTATTAGTTCTTTTTGGACAACTAGCTCATCACTTCTTCGTTTACAAATTTAATTACTAAGGTGATATCCGTTCCTCCACCCTCTCTTACAAGCCGTACCACCGCTGGACTGACCGAACCTCATCACTTGTGGACTGACCAGACTTCTGGACTACGACTTGCGGACAGATTAAAGCTAGCAGTACTTTGTCGTCGGACGACTACAATTTCAGCATCTGAGGGGTTTTTTCCCTCCTATTTCGATTGTGTGCGTAGATTTTACCTAATTACCATGGTAGTCGGGTCTTTATAATACCGGGATACCACCATGGTCTTGAGCATAATGAAAACCCATCGGCCATGGACTATACACTGCACCAAGATTTTGCCCAAGGACCAAGGTGCTTTAGTATTTCTTATGCTCAAGGACCAAGGTTATTTGGTTAAAATCTATGCGCGTTTGTTCCATTGCTGCTTACGTATACTTTGGGCACATTGTTCAGTGTTTCTTGATAGAAGTATACCCTTTTTTCCTAATTGTTTCCTAGTTGTTGTCTAATTTTAAATTTATAATTAAATAAAGTAATTGTTATTGTTATATATAAAATAATTATTAATTAACATCTTCACTGTTATTGTTATTATTATTATGATTAATTGTTTTATTCTTGTTAATAATAATAATAATAATAATAATAATAATAATAATAATAACCAAAACATGTCAAGCTTTACAAGCAACAAAAGGAACAAGCGAACTACAAGATGTTGGAGGGGAACCAAGTTACAATCTGAGCCCCCACTCCTCTTGCTATAGCAAATCCGATCTTGCTAAATATGTGAGCAGCTGCACGTGCCCCATTATGTTGAGCCCTAAAGAACGTTTGAATCCGCATTAACTACGAAACAACCCGGCCCCATTCTCCAATTCCCTTGAAGAAGAGAAGGAAAAGGAAGGAAACCATAACCACTAGCCCTACATTGCGTCGGATACCTATCCCGCTTCCATTGCGCTGCAACCACCACAACCCGACCACAAACGAAATCAAAGAACCTAGATTATGTCAAAGGGGAAGAGCCAGTCAGGTTAACACACACATCTAAGTCGTCGTCCCATGAATAAAGCAATATATCCGCAGGACAGAGAACTCTGTTGCTCCCACTAGTCAACCCAACATTAACCTCCTTGCGCGTAAAAATCCTTGACCAGTAGCAAATATCCAAAACGGTATCACGAACAACATTATGTCGATGTTTAATACCCACAATCCCAYCATAAGACACAACATGATCCCCACAGATGTCACCATTGAAAACCCAAGAGCAAGCAGAACACGGTGTCGAAACAGAGAACAACGAAACACCCAACCGATAACAAATAACCAAACGATAAGTCTTACATTCATAGCCTGGCCTAAACCCGAGATTGAGACTGTCCGAAACCAAGCTGAGGAGTGTGATCCTCCAGTTGTGATTTCCATATGGCAACTTGATTTGAAGATAAGGAGAAGGTGGATTCCGCGTCAGCAGTAACCTTCGTGAAATATATATCTGCCAATTATCATCATCATCATCATTGTTGTTAGGAATTTTATTCACAACCAATTTATAGTGAAATGTTTAATTTTTTTAAAAAACTTTTTTACTAATTAATTTGATTAAAAAAATTAGTTTTTTTTATTATTTAATATAATCTGATTAATCAATTAATGTTTTTAAAATTATCACTTATCATATTTCATAATTTGTTGTGTTGTAGGAACCCGATTATGGGGGCGACGATGTCAACTACAATCAATTTTTAATCCGTAATGATGGTGATGGATTTTCAATTCGTGATTGAGTGGGTAAGAGGTGTGGCTCAAAAGCTAGGTTTCTTCTTAACAACTTCCACTATTAAAGCTCGTGGTAGAGGCAAGGTTGATGTTTATTTGTCTTGTGACCGATACAAGGCAAAGGTGCCTCGAGATTTAGACACTGCTAAGCGTAGACATACAAAAAGAAAGTGGACAAATTGTTGATTCAGATAGAGGTTGATAAGGAGGGGTGAATTTTGGTTCGTGACCAACATTGATGATCGAGGCAAACACAACCATGAGTTGATGGTCTATAAGGAGGGTCATCGACAATTAAGCACACTTTGTCCAGATTTGAGAAAAATGATAGGAGATATGAATGATGCACATGTGAAGTTCGGGCAGATTTTTGAATGCAATTAAGATCCATTTTCCGAAGTTGAACCCAAACAAGAAGCATATAAACAGCTATAAAGAATGGTTGGAGAAAAAGAAGGTGCAAAATAGGAATCCATCTCAATGATGGGAGCCCTCCCAAGGGTCGTTGATATTACCAAGGAAAAATTGTCAACAACTACCCACTTTTTTTCCATTTTTGAAAACAACTACCCAGATTGTTTTTTATTGGAAACAACTACCCATATTTTCAATTTTTTTTGCGAATCACTACCCACTTTTGGATTTTGGCCACWCAACACCTTATCAYCCACCCCAAACCACCCCAACGTGGCATCCCAATTGCAAAATCACCTAACTTTGTTGTTTCCCACCTCTAAAACCACCCAACACCCACCAAAACAACTCAACCACCCAAACCTCGTTACACTTAGTTTTTAGRCTTTTCTCATCTATCCATCTGTTTTTTGAACATGGTTCCTTCATAAAAGTTGTAGATCTCGGAAAAATACATGAAATAGGCTCAAGAATCACGTGATTTGGAGTTCTTTTCAAGTAGTTATGRCTTCTGCAAGTTTCAAATTCTGAAAGTGGGTAGTGATTCGCAAACAAAACATAAAAAGTGGGTAGTTGTTTTAAATAAAAAAACAATCTGGGTAGTTGTTTTCAAAAATGACAAAAAAGCGGGTAGTTGTTGACAAATTTTCCTATTACCAAAGGAGAGATCGCACAAGCAAATACAATTTATATACCTCAAATTACACTAGTTGGCTAGTGATAAGTCAAGGGTCAAAGCACGAGGAAGTTTAGGGCAGGATTAAGACTAGATTCAATGATTTGGGGGTGAAAACAATTGATGGAAATTGTGTTGTAAGCTAACAACAAAAACAAATTTGAATTAAAACTTTGAAATCGAATTAATTAAAAACCTAGGATCACTAGTTCCCCTAATCATTCACAATCAATACCAATCAAAAGTTTAGCTCAATCTAATTAAGTGAAAGGTCATTGTAACCCTAACCTTGATTTTAAATTGAAATCATCTCCCAAGTCATTTTATCACCCACAAACTAGCTCAAGTTGGAATTCCTTCCTAACTCTTACTATCTTATGTCAAAATATATGAGGTTAGCAATCCAAACAACTCCTCAATCCCTTGGTGAAGTTGCATTGAACAATCCTTCACAATCTAATCAAGGGTGGCCAAATCCAAGAATTAGAAAGCTTAGAAAATCACAATATTAGAGAAATTAATGCTTGAGCATGGAAATATCACTTTGGCATTAATTGCATTAGGTTAGGTTCCCTAGCTTCCTCTGGTACGCAAGAAATCTACTCACTAAACATTGTAAAGAACTTGAAAACAACAATAATTGAACTAGAAAACATGAAAAATTGCCAAGGAAGTAAGCTTGAGTAATCACAAAATTAGGGTATTCTAAAATCGCACAGAACGAAAAATATTCAAAAACAATAAAAAAAAACAACCACAAAATAAGCTAAAACAACAAGGGAAACAAACTAGAATCAAACGGGACAAGACTCAATCAAAACACGAAAACCCACAAAAAATTTGCATGAAAGTAAATACTATCAAAACTAAGTAAAACTTGTATGAAAATGAAAACAAAGACTAGAATCTTACTCTACTCGACTAGATGAATAAAACGCACACCAGAATTGCTTGAATTGATGAAGAAACGAGAAAGTTACACTATGTTGAGGTTCTTGAAGTAAAGCTCCGATGGAGTTTCTCTCTCCTAAATTATTCTAAGGTTGAAGTTGCCCAAAAGAAAMCCGAAATTCTAATTGCAAAAATGAAAATTAATTTCTAACAAAATGAAAAACTTGTTTGTTTTCTTCCTAAAAATCTATTTATACCTCCAATTACAAAGCTTGAGATCATTACAAGAATGTCATTACTAAGGTTACAACTTCTCAGAAATTACAAGATTGCCATCAAAGTCATCTCCAAAAAGTTAACCTACAGGGGTCAACTATAGGTCCAGAGCAGACACTCTGGACTCTCGACATTTGAGGATGAAATRTGGAACTTGGTCGAACGTGCAGAAGGGAGGCAGAGCGGACGCTATGGAGGGACAGAGCGGACGTTCTGTTGTCTCAACATTCTTCCTAAATCTGAGAAAATTAGCAGAGGAGTACAGCCTTCCAGAGCGGATGCTTTGGAGGCTCGACATTGTTACATTGTGTGATTCCTTTTGCCTCTGGTCAACACCTCCGATGCTCCAACTTTGACCGGCCATAACTTTCTCCACAAAGCTCGGATTGCAGTTTGTAATATATTATTGAAAATCTCACGAACTCAACTTTCCAATGCAACAAGTCTCACATGAAAATTCAAAGCATGCAGAAGGATATGTCTCATAGAAGTATTTAGAACACAAGAAACGAAGCTTCGAAGTTCAACTTGTATCAAATTTAACAAGGCAACTTGAAACAACTATTAAAACAATACATTGGGAGGCACTAAAACGAAAACCTATAAAAACTACTAAAAACACTAAAAACTCACCAAAACTACCAAAAAAAGGAAAAACTAGCCAAAAAGCTAATAAAACAAGGTCGAAAACACACAAAAAGGCCAAAATTGAAGAGTAAATAGGCCCTAAATGTGACCACTTTTCGCAGTTATCCAACTCCCCCAAGCATTCTCAAAGAAAGAAAAAGAGAAAAGAACTATACACTAACTCGCTTTCGAAGGAATCATGATCACTTTTAGCGCAAGTGACAAGCTATTTAACCCTCCCAAGTCGCCTAGGAGGATGGGGTTGGTCTCGTGAAGGTTTCCAAAGAGAAGACCCGACCCACAACTCCATAAATAACATAAAGAAACAAGGTAAAGGTTTTCGAAAACAATCAAGAAAGAAACAAGATGGAAAAACCAAAAGAAAGTGAAAATGTGGAAAAACAAAAACAAATGCTCCTTGGAATTTGGACTTAAAAAGCAAAATGGACGCCCACAACTTAGAATCAAGCAAGTGTCAAAATAATATCACAAATTAAGAAACTAGCAGAGCTTGCTAAGTAAGTCAATCCACTCTCTTCATCTCTTCAAAATGACCCTCTCGATTTCAAGTCGACCATGTTCAGTGACACCTCTTAGTCCAAAAGAGAAGGACTCAAAAGAAAGATAGAGAGCAATCAAATATGGCTATGCACCTTGCAATAAACATCCAAATTGAAAGAAAAGGCTTGTGACCCCCTACACTAAAGTGACTTAACTTCCAAGGTCAAAAGGACTTTCGGGTTGTAATGTTGGCTAAGGGTTGGTAAGGAAAAATGATTTTGGCTTGTGGTGGTCATTCCTATCAAGTGGAGCTTACAATTTTTGAACCAAAATTTGGGGGAAAATGCCCCAATTCACAACTCACACTTAGGAGGCAAGTTTATTTGCATTTGCTTGCTTTCTTCTATTATAGAAATGGCCAAACTTGAATTTTGAACTTTATTTTTCCTTTTTTGTGCTTCTTTTTTTACCTTTTACACACACACACACACTTGGGATTTTGCTTAACACAATAGGCAATACTATTGCATTTCACACCAAAACTTTACAACATTACGAGGCTTTATAACATGTAGCTCATACAACTATCCAAACCATACTCCACTTTATTTCTAAGGTCAATCGAATGTGAATTTGGCTAGTAGGCTTGTAATGAGGCTAACAAAGAAAGGGAAAGCTCAAGGGGTTGCAAAAGCACATGTAAACCTAAAATAAAATCCCAAATTATATATGTGAAAAGAAAATTAAAAAAATAGTAAATGAAAAAGGGGAAATTAATTTGTACACAAACCCGAATTTAATGTCATTTTTCTTCCTTGGGTAGTTCGGTCTAAGCCTTAAAAGTCGAAATGCTTATAAAACTAAAAGTTGAAATAAGGAGGAACAATTAACGAGTTGAATTTAGGAAGAATAATTGACGAAGGTTTGTTTGTGAGGAGAGTGATTTGTCATGTGTATCAAATGTGTGATTGAGGGGAGAGTTTTATTATACTAGATATAGATGTTTTTCTCTACCACATTTCTGACATGGTTAGCTATAGAAGAAATTTTAAAGATTTAGTATGCATGAATTTGTTGACTTTGTGAAAATCATGGTTTTGATATCAAAGATGTTTCTTTGACAAGAATGCTTCAGTTACGAAGTCTAATTTTACAAGATTGTAGTAAAAAAAATTTGACTAAATAAATATGTAAAGAAGTTCATTCCACGTATCAGGAACACCTGGCAAGCACCAATGACTACAGTCTTGCCGGTTAAGAGGACTAGTTCTATTTGGGCCCCAATGATAAATTGAAGTATGCCCGTCTTTTCTTTGTAATGTTAAATATGTCACATCCAATAAGGTAACCTTTGAAAAATTAGTGGTTTTAGGATGACCGGATAGAACATCTTTCACCATATTATAGGGGCCCCAATGTTGGGGCATGTACGGAGCATTCAAGTCAGGTTGCATTTCCAAATGACAACTCCCGCCACTTTTCCAATTGCCTCCTCTGTCAAATAGATCAGATTCACTATTATTAGTGTGTGTATATAATATAAAATATATATATAGGATCATGTGAAAACACAAATCTTAGGTGAAAATCAAAAACTTTTAATCTTGACCGTAGGATATCGAGATGAATGGTCACGATTTAATCTATATATATATATACTTGTATTTCAATCTGGGGTACATTAAAGGTTTAAAGGGGTACACATGTATTGGTCATCAACAATAGCTGAAAGTCTCACGTACCCCTTTACTGCTTGTATGTACCCCTTAAAATGTAAAATGTACCCATTTATTTTTGTTATATATATATATATATATATATATATATATATATATATATATATATA
>SNQN01000018.1:222217-245578 GCA_008642245.1 Bassia scoparia | reverse complement strand
ATATATATATATATATATATATATACATACATACATACATACATACAAGCATTCAATAAAAAATTGCTATTTAATAATTTCTATTTGGCAGTCCACCCATGGTCGTCTTACCGAAGAAAAAGTATGTTAAAAAAAATCAACTTGATGGTTTGGAAGGGTTAAGGTGGTTGGGTTAGTGCAGTGGGTGGTTTGATGTGTGGCGGGTGTTTAAGGTTTGTGGGGTGGCTAGTATTTTTGGGTTTTGGTTCTTGATGTGGGTGGGTTAGTTTTCAAAACTTGACCAACTCGGTAGGATGGCTAAATGGCTAGCAAGATTTTGTTGGTTTGCTTAAACTCTTAAAGACTAGGCCCAGTTCAGGAAGTTTGCCTAAATTTTCGAGGCAATTCTAAATAAAAAAAAGGGCCACAAATATATAGTAACTTAGTGATGAAAATCATACCCTCTCTGCTCCATGCTCAATCGTTCCACCTCATGCCCAATATAAAATTAGAAATATGTAATAATATATAATGCTAATATTGAAGAGTATCTTATAACCAATAAAAAGTAGTAATTTCTAACTCATGTTATGTGGGTTTGTTTTAAATATTTAATACTTTTTCAAAGGTTTCTAAGCAAGGATTAACTAGGGACTTAGTGGAGGCAAAAATCCAAGTGGGTGATGGGACATAGATGATATTATAGGTGTATTTAATTATTTATTGGGGAGAGCATAGAAAATACTTTTAGACACATCATGGTGATGAGGATGTAGACTTTAAAAAATGAGGCTGAAATGGGGGTGAGAAAGTTAACATTTGTCTCGCATTGCCCCATTAACAAGCCTAAACATTGGCCTCCAGACGGTTGAATCCACCTTATTAATATGCATTAAATATTTTTCCAAAAAGGTATAAAATTATAAATTGCAAAGTTCCACTTTTGAATCATGACCATATCAAAAAAACTGTTCACTTCTTTTGGAAGTAGAGGGTACATTATGTTACCTCTCAACATTTAAGTATGCACTAAGATCCCTCTCAAGTTTTGCAATTAAGGTTAACGTGATATTTTCTTATACCACAAAAGTCACATTGTTAATGTTATTAAAAAATGGAAAATTTTATACGGTGGCATCGAATTTTGCCGCAATCTACGTGGTGACATACTAAATTTTTACATTCTACGCTATGACATCGAGGTTTCGCAAATTCCACGCGATGGCCTCGAGCTTTATTTTTCTATATGGTGACCAAACCTAAGCTAACCTAAACTTAACCATTTCACCCACTCACCTCACCAATCCAACCAACCACTTAGCCCACCCCACTCACCTAACCCGCCACCCAGCCCAGTAGCCCACCACCCAGCCCACCTCACTCACCCAACCAACCACCCAACCCACCACCACCTTTCTCTCGCCTCCCAACAACCTCCACCACTCCTGCATCTCGATCTCCCCACCACCGTCGCACAATAGCCCCAACAACAACACTGTCTCTCTCTCCTCCCTCACCTCCTAACAACAGCAYCAGCAACGTAACCACCCCATCACTCACGACCAAAATCAGGACCGCCTCTCTCTCCTCCCTCACCTCCCAACACTAACACCAACAACCACCCCYTCACCCACGACCAAAACTTTCGAGCAAGAAGATAAATTCGAGTCACAACCCAACCGCCTCTCTCTCCTCCCTCACCATAAAACGCGTTGCCACCAAACACTAAACACGAGCCATGAACCATCCGCCAGTCACGAATCACTAGCCTCCCCCAATTTTTCAATTTGATTTCCCCCAAATTAATTTTTAAAATTAGGGTTTTCAATTAGGAGAAAGGGGGGAGCTGTTGCGACGCGATTAGGGTGGGGAAGAACTGCTGGGACGTCGTGGTGGTGGGGGAAAGCTGCTGCGACGCGGTGGTGGTGAGATAGCTATTGCGGTGTGGTAGTGGTGGTGGTGGAGTATGTTGGGAGATGAAGGAGGTGAGAGAGGGGTGGTGGTGGGTTGGGTGAGTGGGGTTAGCTGGGTGGTTGGTTGGGTAAGTGGGTGGGTTGGGTGGTGGACTGGGTGGCGGGTTGGGTGGTTGGTTGGAGTGGTGGGGTGAGTGGTCATATAGAAAAATAAAACTCGAGGRCATAGCGTGGAATTTGCAAAACCTCGATGCCATAGCGTAGAATGTAAAAATTTAGTATGCCACCACGTAGATTACGACAAAATTCGATGCCACCATATAGAATTTCCCTTAAAAAAATTAAAAGAAAAAGCTATAAACTAACAACCGCCTTTGGTGTTAGATAAGCTAAGTAAAAGTGAAAAACTAAAAATTAAAACAAATAATTATTATATTGATTGATGCCTAATTCAGTTTATTATTTGAAGATTTTGCCAACGACAACCTTTTATATATCAAACTTTGCGAACAACTACCTCTTCAGTCTTTTTTTTTTTAAATAACAACCTTACATGTTCCTCTGTTTTTCTTTTGAACCACTACATGCAACTTAGCACCTTTCTTCATTTCTCAGTTAGTTTTTGGTTACTGAACCCCTCATCTGCCAACTCCTCCTTTATCTCTCCTTGATAATTTTCTCCCAGCGCCACACAAGCCACCCAAACATATAGTGCAAAATTCGCACTACCACCCGCCACCCATGAACCCAAATGACCACCACACATTAATCACTAACTTAATTCTCCACCACCTAGTAACCCATCCAATTCATCGTAATGCACTCACCACCCGCGAACTCGAATCACTACCATCGACTAAGGTAATTTGCCACCACTCACCACCTACTAACCCATACAATTCACCACCACTCACCACTCATGAACACAATTTACAACCACCCACTAAATTTTTTTTGTCACCACACACTAAACTAATTTACTAATACGACCACCACCCACTCGATCACTAAACCAATTAACCACTACCACACACCAATGCAAACACAAATCGCAATCTCCCTCCACCACCCACAATCAAGCACCCACAACCTACACCCCACAATCCTCTACGATCTCCTTCCACTACCGGCAATGCGCCATCCACAATCCAATGCTCAAATGAACTTAAAATCTCAAACTCTAACTAAATCCTCAATGTTTGAGAACAAAGCTTTACCTAATTTTGGTTGGAGTGTCCTTTTAGTGGTGGATCGTGGAGAGAGGGAGGTTCATAAGCTGTAGAGTGAGATGTTCGTAGAGGGACTAGGGTGATTTTTTGTGGCTTGAAGGATTCGATGAAGGGTTAGAGATATGGTGACGGCTTCAAAGGAGAGTTGGAGGTATGTGGTAGTTGTTCATAGTGGTAGCATTGTGGTTGTGAGGGAGGAGAGAGAATGAGGGAAAGCCAAAACTAGGGCCCAGACTTAAAGTAGTTATAAATCGGTCAGTTAACATGCAGTGGTTTGCAAATAAACATAACATATAAGGTTGTTATTTAAAAAAGAAAACTAAAGTGGTAATTGTTCGCAAAATCGAGTATATAAAAGGTTGTGGTTGACAAATTTTCCTTATTGGAGCTCATATAAAATGTCATAGCTAAAATAAATCTAAATAAAAATTAAGAATCTAAATAAAAATTAAGCGTCTAAAAAAAGGGTGAGTAGGATAAAGCATATTAGCCATATTTTCAAACAAACCTGAAGTGCACCGGGGCGTAAGATCGAAAGAAGACACTTGTTTTATTCGTATTGACCTGGCTTTCTACCCAGCCTACTAGAGTCTCCATAGACCTTTTAAATGCTGTTTCAACACTCATATTCATCTTTAATACATGCCCCTCCTCGAAGTAACAACCACTGAAATGTTATGAAATCATAAATATATGTTAAGAGTTATATATAGTCTCATTTACCAATGCAATTAGCTAGAGAAAATATGGCGTCAACTTTACAACTTAATTATGTTCCAATTTATTTTTAAAATAATAATTGTTCAAAATTTGTTATTCAACAATAATATAACTATTAATTAGTTAATAGAAGAGATAGATTTGGATTCATTACTCAGTAGGCTCGAACTTTCACTCCCATTGAGCAGCTCGCATGCTTCTTAGATTGATTGTATTGTAAGTGGGATTAAGAAAGCCAGCACCTGGAAGCACAAGCTACCATTCAACACTATCGGTCCAGCAGGCGATGATCTGACAAATTGAACAAATAATATCGAGTGTATGTAAGGATGAGGTGCTGCAATTTCATCTTATATCAACACACTAATTGCATGGACGGCGGGAATCACGCTGCAACAAGTATACGGAACTTTTCAAGCCAAATTTTTGGTGCTTAGCCTGCTCGGAATCATCCTTCGGCTTATCAACCGTTGTGGGTTTGTTGATCTCTCTTAGGTTGTTTATCTTAACGTTCCCATTTTTTACATGTGATTCTTTTGTTCTACATGTAAACTAGCGGGGTGAGAGTATTGCCCCAAATTGTTTTGTATGACTGGAATTTTGTAGTGGATTTTGTTCTCAAGAGTGTCTTTGCATAAATCTTTTAATTTTATTTTTTCCTTGTTCGGGCGAAAAAAGCCTATCACGTAGGGATTTCCCGATAACTCAGAGTATCTGGCTTGATCATCATTATCCTTTTCATCGACATCAACAATTAAGAGTATTCCTAGGTTTGGAAGTTTAAATAATTCTGCCACTTCAATCTAACTTTGGATTTTTTTTTTTACTTAATCAATTTTTGTTTGTGTCAAATCCTCGATATTGTTCTTGATCAGGATGGTATCAACATCCATTTAAATTCACCACGAATCATTTTGTATTTTCATAACTCTTTATTTTTTAGTTTTTGTTTGTTGTGGGCAAAACACTTTTGTTAGCTTCCATTCATTCATATATGAATTTCCTCCTACACTTTACACTTCCAGGGCACTTTCTATGGTATCTCCTCACAATCATTATCTTCCAACTAGTTTAAAGGAAGTACATATGAGTCTTCAATAGTACATACCTGAACCCATCGAGTCCAACCGTCAACAAATTTGGTGCGAGCATTTCAGGACCAGATCAAATGCATTTTTTTGTGTTTAAACAACCTCATACAGTCATACCTCAGTTTGCGAATTGTCCAGTTTTTAGTTTAATATTTTTGAATGCAATGGTCCATTTTACTTTTTTTTTTTTAATGGCAATGGTCCATAATAAGCCGCAAACTCTCACCACTATTTTATAATAGTATTCAAACATTGTCTGCTTACATACCAAGTCGAGGCTTGCCTAGCTTGGCTTTACTATTGATCCCTCTACACTTCGTTATATGAGACTACCATATACTATTAGGTCTAATATGACAATATATATAATATGAGAACGTGGAATTAATACAGTATGATTTTAGATTAAACGAAGACTAAAATAAAATTCATGGTTTAAATGCACATGAGTGTATCTTGTATTGTAATATCGAGTTTTTACATGTGGACTTATCACTAATTATTAATAAATAATATAACGTTTTGTCTAAAGTGAAAATGAAATGAGAGTGGTAAGATACTCATGAAACGTGCATATGAAAAGTGGTATATAAATTGTCATAAACTGAGTAAGTACTTAAATTCAACATAAGGGACAAATGAAGCATCTTAAGTAACAAGACAAGTACGATATTGCAATGATGATTATAGTTGATTAGTATTTATTGCATGTGTTATGGGGTGTTATGGTAGTATATCATCCAATCAATCAATCGTGAATCAACAGATCCATAATTAATCGTCTGAGCACAATGTTGGTTTAAGGTGTGATGGGATACAAGTATTAGATCCATATTCATGAATTTGATACTTCTCAACATCTGTATATTATAAATTCCTATAGTTATGTATATTGATTAATAGTTGGCATGTCTCCTAATTCAATTTTATAACTGTGCCTTTCATTGATCTTATTAACGTGCTTCGTTTTATTTGGTCCCGTAGTTTTTGCAAACATTACATATTGATTTTCAAGAGGATTTGCTATCTTTTAGTCTATCCGTACGTAATCAAAATAAGACGCAACGATGTGACCATAAAAAGAATTGTCAATCGTTTAGTTGTAGATAATTTAATTAATACAAAAGGAAGTATTAATCTTATATTTTACTTGTTGGTATATGTAGATGGCCCTTAGCAGCCAAGAGGCGCATATACTCTAATGAGTTTGGAAGGAAAAAGAGTCTTGAGTTCGAGCCAAAAAAAATTTGTAATTGAGATTTGTTATCTTAATAATCGGGATTAGGGTTCTTTATATATTTTTAGAAATGTTTGGACAGTGAGGGGGAAAACTTACGGAGTAACTCCTTAATATCGTCCGAGTTGGTATATTTTTGCCTTTTATTATTTTGATTTTGAATGGCTATTCACCAAATTGTAGAATTGTGCTATTGTTACTTTGTTCTCAGTTTCTTAGTTATGAAGTAAACTTTCTTTATTATTATTATTATTATTATGTATTATTATTAATTATATTATATATTAATTATTATTATTATTATTATTATATTATTATTATTATTATTAATTATTAGTTATTTTATTATTCATTATTAATATTAATTAATTATTATTATTTATTATATTATATTATTATATGATCGATTATAGTTAATTATTATTATTTTTTGTAAAATAAGAAGAACAATAACAATGCATGCTAATCAATTAAAAACAGGAAAAAGAAAGCTATCGAGCTGTGCCCCGATGAGAGTTAGAGAACTTAAAAGTGAAAATAATTAAATGAATCATAACATTAATTACATCTGACCTGTCGCGTGATTTAGGCGATGTATTCCAAAATTTATAAGCCAATTTTAAAGAATGTATTTAAGTTCTTAACTAACATCCCGACGCTCGTATAGCAAATATCGTTAAAAAGTTATTTGGTTAGAATTTTTAGAACTGTAAATGTTACGGAATGAAACTGAACTAAAAGGCAGAAAACTGATGCATTAATTGAATAACTGAAACTCAACTGTGAACTGCAATTGAACTAAACAAAGAAACTGAATTAAACATTCTTAAACTGAAAAGGATTGATCAATAACTGAATCGTCATTCTAGCTGACTTAACCTTAATAATCAAAAATTAGAATTGAACTGTGGAACTTAAAATTAATCACTGTTCCAAAAATATTTTCTTTTAAATATTAACCCTATAATTTGTAATATATAGCAGTTAATCAATTATACATTATCTTAAGTTCTACTTCCGTTATTAATAATAGAAGGTATTTTGAAAGATTTTAGAAGATAGAAGCCTTTGATATTGTTCATGTTTATTTGCTTCATTATAAGTGTTAAGATTTCTCTGTTAGTTAGTTATTTGTTTATATATAAAAGCTAAAATTAACTTGATAATTAAAAAATAGATTTAATACATATCAACTGGAAAGAAATCCAACAAGTTCATTATGGCAAAGCCACAGAATAAATTTAAGTCCGAGTCATTTTATAGTCCACGTCATTTTAACGTCCACTTGGCTTTTGTGAACGAATAAGACAGAACTTTTACTTTATAATCTGTCTCATACCATTTGCATTTTAGAGAAATTTTTCTAAATGTGGAAACATCAAACTATCTCTTTCCTACCCCTTTGTACTAAACTTTTATCACTAGATTTCTACTCTTCAAACACAATTTGAAAGCATGATAGTGAAACTAATTATAACGTGATTTGTTCGGGATTCAATCATATGTTTGGTTGTCTTCATATGTTTTATACATGATCTTCTCAAGTTAAATTTAGCTTCTTTTAAATTTGCAATCTAATAACAAACATATTATGTTTGGTACTAATATTTAATTAAATCAAAACTATATATCACTTTTAAATAATATTAAACTGCCACATTTAAACAATAAGTTTTGGTCTAATTCATTATTTACTTCTGTCATCATTCAAGGATTAATCGAAATGCAATGGAATTTGAATTATATAGAACATTGAATCCTGATTATGAGTCGAAATCGAATAAGAAACGGAATATACTCTTATCAAACTAGAATAACCAACTGTTAATCTAGAACAACTCATTTCAAATTATCAACTAATATGTGTCTGTTCAACCGATTAATTAATCGTGATTTATAAGGAACAGAAGCAAATTATCAAAGGCTACGAACATGCTATGGTTTTTAGATTGAACTAAATTGAAAGTCAAAAATGACTGATTAACTTCAAACTGAAACAAGTGATACTGGAAATGAGCGAATTAAAGTTCAACAGAAATAAAAACGGAAACTGAAACTAAAATTTTAAACATTATGGACTAAATTGAACTAAATATAATTGTTAACAACATTGAAATTGAATATCAACTGAAGTGAGATTATAACGAAAATGAGCTATGGATTTAACCAGTGAACTATGAGCTGGAAGCTAGACTAAATTGACAACTCCATAGTAACCAACATACTAGTGATTTAGCTGGCTAGGGCTATTAGAGTCCACCGTATTAGTTCTTTTTGGACTAACTAGCTCATCCACTTCTGTTTACAATTTTAATTACTAAGGTGATATCACGTTCCCCACCCTCTCTTACAACGTACACGCTGACGACGAAACCTTCATCACTTGTGGACTGACCAGACTTCTGGACTACGACTTGCGACAATTAAAGCTAGCAGTACTTTGGTCTGTCGAACGAACTACAATTTCAGCATCTGATGGGTTTTCCGCTCCTATTGTCGAGTGGTGCGTAGATTTTTACCTAATTAACCTATGCGTAGTCGGTCTTTATAAACCGGGATATCCACCTATGGTCTTGAGCATAATGAGAACACAACCCATCGGCACTGGACTATACACTGCACCAAGATTTTTGCCAAGGACCAAGGTGCTTTAGTATTTTTATGCCAAGGACCAAGGTTATTTGTTTAAAATCATATGCGCGTTTGTTCCATTGCTGCTTACGTTATACTGTTTGGGCAACATGTTCAGTGTTTCTTTGATAGAAGTATACCCTTTTTCCTAATTGTTTCCCTAGTTGTTGTCTAATTTTAATTTATAATTAAATAAACGTAATTGTTATTGTTATAATATAAATAATTATTAATTAACATACTTAAGCTGTTATGTTTATAATTATTATGATTAATTGTTTTTATTCTTGGTTAAATAATAATAATAATAATAATAATAATAATAATAATAATAACCAACTGTCAAAGCTTTACAACATACAAAAGGAAAGCAAGCGAACTACCAAATGTTGGAGGGATACCAAGTTTACAATCTGAGCAGCCCCACTCTCTTGCTATAGCAACCGATCTTGCTAAATATGTGGAGCAGCTGCATAGCGTGCCCCATTATGTTGAGCCTAAAAAACGTTTGAATCCGCATTAACTACGAAACAACCTCGGCCCATTCTCACAATCCTTGAAAAGAGTGAAGGAAAGAGGAAGGAATACCATAACCACTAGCCCTACATTGCGTCGGATACCTATCCCGGCTTCATTGCGCTGCAGACCACCACAACCCGACCAACAAACGAAATCAAAAGGAACCTTAGATTATGTCAAATGGGGAAGAGCAGTCAGGTTACCACACACATTATGAGTCCGTCGTCCCTGGATAAAGCAATATTCCGCAGGACAGAGAACTCTGTTGCTCCCAACTAGTCAACCCAGACATTAACTCCCTTGCGCGTAAAAATCCTTGACAGTAGCAATAATTCCAAAACGGTATCAAGAACAACGATTATGTCGATGGTTTAAATACCTCACAATCCCAGCATAAGACACAAATGATCCCCACAGAATGTCACATTGAAAACTCCAAGAGCAAAGCAGAACAACGGTGTCCCGAACAGACGCAAAGACCACACCTCAGCCGAATAACAGAATAACCAAGACGATAAGTCTTACATTCATAGCCTGCCTAAACCCGAGATTGAGACTGTCCGAGACCAAGTGAGGAGTGTGATCCTCCAGTTGTGATTTCATATGGCAACTTGAATTTGAGAGATAAGGAGAGGTGGATTCCGCGTCAGCAGTATAACCTTCCGTGAAATGATATATCTGCCAATTACATCATCATCATGCAATTGTTGTTAGGAATTTTGTATTCAAGCAACCAATTTATAGTGAAATGTTAATTTTTTTAAAAAACTTTTTACTAATTTAATTTATTAAAAAAATTAGTTTTTTTATTATTTTATATAATCTGATTAATCAATTAATGTTTAAAATTATCACTTATCAATATTTCATATTTGTTTGTGTTGTAGAACCCGAGTTATGGGGCGACGATGGGGTCCAACTAATCAAATTTTAATCCGTAATGATGGTGAATGGATTTTCAATTCGTGATTGAGTGGTAAGAGGTGTGGCTCAAAAGCTAGGTTGTCTTAATTAACAATTCTTCCACTATTAAGCTCGTGGTAGAGGCAAGGTTGATGTTTATTTGTCTTTACCGATACAGAGGCAAATGGTGCCGCTGCACACTTTTAGACACTTGTAAGCGTAGACATACAAAAGAAAGTTGGACTAATTGGTTGATTCAGATAGAGGTTGATAAGGAGGTGATTTTGGTTCGTACAAACAATTGATTGATCGATGCAAACAAACCAAATGAGTTGAATGGTCTATAAGGAGGGTCATCGACAATTAAGCACACTTTGTCCAGAATTTGAGAAAAAATGAGGAGATATGAAGTGATGCACAGTGAAAGTTCGGGCAGATTTTTGAAATGCCAAATTAAGACCATTTCTCCGAAGTTGAACCCAACAAGAAGCCATATAAACAGCTATAAAGAATGGTTGACGAAAAAAAGAAGGAGGCAAATAGCGAATCTCATCTCAATGATGGAGCCTCCCAAGGGTCGTTGATTTCCAAGGAAAATTGTCCAACAAACTACCCACTTTTTTTCCAATTTTTGAAAACAACTTACCCAGAATTGTTTTTTATTGGATAACAAACTACCTCATTATTTCAAATTTTTTTTGGGGCGAATCACTACCCACTTTTGGATTTGGCCACTCAAACACCTTATCAGCCACCCCAAACCCACCCCCAACGTGCAATCCCCAATTGCAAAAATCACCTAACTTTGTTGTTTCCCACCTCTAAAACACTCCAACCACCCACCAAAACACACTCAACCAACCCAAACCTCGTTACACTTAGTTTTTAAGTCTTTTCTCAATCTATCCACTGTTTTTGAACATGGTTTTCCTTCATAAAGTTGTAAGATTCTCGGAAAAATAACATGAAAAATAAGGCTCAGAATCACAGGTGATTTTGGAGTCTTTTCAAGTGTTATGTCTTCTGCAAGTTTCAAATTCTGAAAGTGGTAGTGATTCGCAAACAAAACATAAAAAATGGGTAGTTGTTAAAAATAAAAAAAACAATCTGGGTAGTTGTTTCAAAAATGACAAATAAAGCGGGTAGTTGTGACAAATTTTCCCCTGATTACCAAGGAGAGGATCGCACAAGCAAATGACAATTTATATACCTCAAAATTACACTAGTTGGCTAGGAGATAAGGTCAAGGGTCATAAGCCACGAGGAGTTTAGGGCGGATTAAGACTAGATTCAATGATTTGGGGGTGAAAAACAATTGAATGGAAATTTGTGTTGTAAGCTAACAACAAAAAAACAAAGTTTTGAATTAAAACTTTGAAAACTGACATTAATTAAAACCTAGGTCACTAGTTCCCTAATCATCACAATTCAATACCAATCAAAGTTTAGCTCAATCTAATTAAGTTGAAAGGTCATTGTTAACCCTAAACCTTGATTTTAAAGTTTGAAATCATCTCCCAATCATTTTATCAACCCACAAACTATCGCTCAAGTTGGTAATTCCTTTCCTAACTCTTAACTATCTATGTCAAAATATATGAGGTTTCTTAGCAAATCCAAACAACTCCCAATCCCTTGTGAAGTTGCATTGAAACAATCCCTTCACATATCTAATCAGGGTGGCCAAATCCATTAGAATTAGAAAAGCTTAAGAAAAATCACAATATGAGAAATTTAATGCTTGAGCATTGAAATATCACTTGGCTTAATTGCATAGGTTATCCTCCTTAAGCTTCCTCGGTAAACGCCAAGAATTCTACTCACTATAACATTGTAAAGAAACTTGAAAACAACAAATAATTGAACTAGAAACATGAAAAATTGCCCAAGGAAGTAAGCTTGAGTAATCACAAAATTAGGATTCATATCGCGCACAGAACTAGAAAAAATTCAAAACAATAAAAAAAAACAACGCAACAAATAAGCCCTAAAACAACAAGGGAAACAAACTAGAATCAAACGGACAAAGCTCATCAAAACAAACGAAAACCCACAAAAATTTGCCATGAAAGTAAATACTATCAAAACTAAGTAAAACTTGTATGAAATGAAAACAAAGACTAAACATTACTTCTACTCGACTAGATGAATAAACGCACATCCAAGAATTGCTTGAAATTTGATGAAGAAACGAGAAAGTTACACTATGTGAGGTTCTTGAAAGTAAAGCTACGATGGAGTTCTCTCTCTCTAATATTCAAGGTTGAAGTTGCCCAAAAGAAACGAAATTCTAATTGCAAAAATGAAATAATTTCCTAACAATGAAAAAACTTGTTTGTTTCTTCCTAAAAATCTATTTATACCATCCAATTACAAAGCTTGAGATCATTACAGAAATGTCATTACTTAAGGTTACAACTTCTCAGAAATTCAAGATTGCCATCAAAGTCATCTCCAATAAAGTTTAACCTACAGGGGTCAACTATAGGTCCAGAAGCAGACAGCTCTGGACTCTCCGACATTTGAGAGATGAAAATTTGGAAACTTGTCGATACGTGCAGAAGGTTTTAGGCAGAGCGACGCTATGGAGGATCAGAGCGGAGACGTTCTTTGTCTCAACATTCTTCCTAAATCTGAGAAAATTAGCGAGGAGTACAGCCATTACAGGCGGATGCTTTGGGAGCTCGATATTGTTACATTGTGGTGATTCCTTTTGCCTCTGGTCAACACCTCGATGCTCCAACTTGACCGGCCATAACTTTCCTCCACAAAGCTCGGATTGCAGTGTGTAATATAATTAATTGAAAATCTCAGCGAACTCAACTTTCCATGCAACAAGTCTCACATGAAAATGTCAAAGCATGCAGAAAGGAATGTCTCATAGAAGTATTTAGAACACAAGAAACGAAGCATTCGAAGTTCACTTGTACACATTTAACAAGGGCAACTTGAAACAACTATAAAACATAACTATTGGGAAGGACTAAACGAAAACCTATAAAAACTACTAAACAACACTAAAACTCACCACTACCAAAAAAAGGAAAGAAACTAGCCAAAAAGCTATAAACAAGGTCGAAAACACACAAAAAAGGCCAAAATGGAAGAGTAAATAGGCCCTAAAATGTGACCCTTTTCGCAGTTATCCACTCCCTCCACATTCTCAAAGAAAGAAAAGTAGAAAAGAACATACACTAACTCCTTTCGATAGGAATCAATGATCACTTAGAGCGCAGTGACAAGCATTTAAACCTCCCAAGTCGCCTAGGAGGATGGGTTTGGTCTGTGAAGGTTTCCAAAGAGAAGACCCGACCACAACTCATAAATAACATAAGAAAACAAGGTAAGAGGTTTTCGAAAACAATCAAGAAAGAAACATGGAACCAAAAGAAAGTGAAAATGGGAAAAACAAAACAAATCCCTTGGAATTGGACTAAAAGCAAAATGGACGCCCACAACTTAGAATCAAGCAAGTGTTCAAAATAATATCACAAAATATAGGAAACAGCAGAGCTTGCTGCAGTAAGTCAATCCACCTCTCCTTCATCTCTTTCAAAATGACGCCTCTCAGATTTCAAGTCGATCCCAGTTCAGTGACACCTTGTTGATCCAAAAGAGAAGGACTCAAAAGAAAGTATAGAGAGCAATCAAATATGGCCTATGCACCCTTGCCAATAAACATACCAATTGAAAGAAAAGGCTTGTGACCCCTACACTAAAGTGACTTAACTTCCAAGGTCAGAAAGTACTTTTCGGATTGTAATGTTGGCTAAGTTGGTAAAGGAAAAATGATTTTGGGCTTTGATGGTGGTCATTCCTATCAAGTGGAGCTGTACAATTGAAACCAAAATATTTGGGGGAAAATGCCTCAATTCACAACTCACATTAAGGAGGCAAGTTTATTGCATTTGCTCGCTTTTCATTCTTTATAGAAATGGGCCAAACCTTGAATTTTGAACTTATTTTTTCCTGTTTTTGTTGCTTCTTTGTTTACATTTACACCCACACACACACTTGGGATTTTGCCTTAACACCAATAGGCCAATCACTATTTGCATTTCACACCAAAACTTTACAAATGTACGAGGCTTTTATAACATGATATGCTGCATACAACTATCCAACCATACTTCCACTTTAATTTCTTAAGGTCAATCGATAGTGATTTGGCTAGTAAGGCTTTAATGAGGTAACAAAGAAGGGAAAGCTCAAGAGCGTTGCAAAAGCACATGTAAAAACCGTAACATAAAAAATCCCAAATTATGATTGTGAAAAGAAAATTAAAAAAAATGTAAATAAAAAGGGGAAATAAATTGTACACAAACCCCGAATCTTAATGTCATTTTCTTCCTTGGTGTTCGGTCCTAAAGCTCTAAAAGCGTCGAATATTGCGTATAAAATAAAAGTTGAATAAGGAGGAACAATAACGAGATGAATTTAGGAAAGAATAATTTGACGAAGGTTTGTTTTGAGGATGAGCTGATTGTGTCCATGTGTATCAATGTCGTGATTTGAGGGGAGAGTTTATATACTAGATATAGATGTTTTTTCTATCCAATTTCTGACATGGTTAGCTATAAGAGAGATAATTTTGAAAGATTATAAGTATGCATTGAATTGTTGACTATTGCTGAAAATCATGGTTTAGATTCCAAAGACTGTCTCTCTTGACAAGAATGCTTCAGTTACGAAGTCTAATTTTACAAGATGTAGTAAAAAAAAATTGACGTAAATAATAATGTAATAGAAGTTCATTCCACGTATCAGGAACACCTGGCAGCACCAAATGACACGTCTTGCCGGTTAAGAGGATCTAGTTTCTATCTTGTAGGCCAATGATAAATTGAAGTTAATGCCCGTCTTTCTTTGTAATGTAATATGTCAATGCCAATAGGATAACTTTTGAAAAATTAGTGGTTTTAGGCAATACCGGATAGAAACATCTTCACATATTATAGGGGCCCAATGTTGGGGCATGTACGGAGCATTCAAGTCAGGTGCATTTCCAAAATGCAACACCCGCACACTTTTACCAATTGCCTTCCTCTTCAAATAATCAATTCACTACTTATTAGTGTGGTGTATAAATATAAAATATATATATAGGATCATGTGAAAACACAAATCTTAGTGAAGAATCAAAAAACTTTTAATCTTGACCGGTAGCATATCGAGATGACATGTTACACGATTAATCGTATATATATATATAGTTGTATTTCAATCTGGGGTACTTTATAGGTTTAATAGGGGTACAAACATGATAGTTGTCATTCACAATGCTGAAGTCTCACGTACCCCTTTACTGCTTGTATTACCCCGTCTAAAATGTAAAATGTACCCATGATTATTGTTAATATATATCTATAAATATATATATTATTTAGTAATAGCTATATAGTATTATATATTGAATACTATATATATACTATAATATATATAAATTATATATATATAATATAGTACATCTACATCATACATAAAGCAGTTCAATAAAAAATGCTATTTAATAATTGTTCTAGCAGATCCACCATGGTCGCTTACCGAAGAAAAAAGTATGTTTAAAAAAAAATCAACTTGAGGTTTGAGGGTTTAAATGGTGTGGTGTTAGGTGCAGTGGGTGGTTGATGTGTGCGGGTGTTTAAGGCTTAGTGTGGTGTTAGTCATTTTGGTTTTGGTTCTTGAATGTGGGTGGGTTAGTTGTTCAATAACTTGACCAACTCGGTTATGCTGGATGGGCTAAATGCTAGCAAGATTTTGTTGGTTTGCTCAAACTTTAAAGACTAGCCCAGTTCAGGAAGTTTCGCCTAAATTTCGAGGCAAATTCATAAATAAAAAAAAAGTGCCACAAATATATAGTAACCTTAGTCGATGAAATCATTACCCTCTCTGCTCCATGATGCTCAATCGTCTCACGTCAGCCCAATATAAAAATTTAGAAATATGTAATAATATATAAGCAAATTGGAGAGTAATCTAGTACACAATAAAAAGATAAATTTTCACCTAACTCATAATGGTTTGTGGGTTTGTTTAAAATTTAAGTACTGTTTTCAAAAGGTTTCTAAGCAAGGTTAATAGGGCTTAGTGGGAGGCAACAAATTCCCAAGTGGGTTGAATGGGACATAGATGATATGTATAAGGTGTATTTAATCTATTTTTGGGGAGCAGGCGTATAGAAAATCACTTTTGACCAATCAATGTGATGATGGATGTAGACTTAAAAAGATGACGGCTGAAATGGGGGTGAGAAAGCTGAACATTTGTCTCGCAGTTGCCCATTAACAAGCTAAAACATTTGGCTCAAGACGGTAACTCCACTTATTAATATGCATTAAATATTTTACCAAAGGTATAAATTCATAAATGTCAAGTTCCACTTTTGCATCATGACCATTATCAAAAAACTGTTCACTCTTTTGAAGTAGGGTACATTATGTTTACTCTCAACATTAAGTATGCACTCTAGATGCCCTCATCAGTTTTGTCATATAAGGTTAACAGGTGAATTTCTTATACCACAAAAGTCACATTAGTTAATGTTATTAAAAATGGAAAATTATATATACGGTGGCATCGAATTTGCCGCAAATCTAGTGGTGACATACTAAATTTTACATTCTAGACGCTATGACATCGAGGTTTCGCAAATTCCCAACAGCGATGGCTCGAGAGTTTATTTTTTCTATTATTGGTGACCAAACCTAAGCAACCTAAACTTAACCAATTTCACCCACTCACTCACCAATCCAACAACCCACTTAGCCCCCCACTTCACCTAACCGCCACGTCAGAACCGTACCCCCACAACCACAGCCACCTCACTCACCAACCAACCACCCAACCACACCCCACCTTTCTCTCGACCTTCCCAACAAACCTCACATCCTGCATCATCGATATCCCCACCACCGTCGCACAATAGCCCAACAAACAACAGCTTCTCTCCTCTCCTCCTCACTCCTAACAACGAGCACAGCAGTAACCACCTACATCACTACACGACCAAATCGAGGGACCGCCTCTCTCGTCCTCCCTCACCTCCCAACACTACACATACCAACAACCACCAGTCACCGCGACTGAACCAAAAACTTCTGAAGCAAGAAAGATAAATCGAGTCACAACCGCAACCGGCCTCTCTCTCTCTCACCCACCATAACGCAGTTGCCCCAAAAACTAAAACGAGCCATGAAACCAATCCGCCAGTCACGAATCACTACCTCCCATTTTTCAATTGAATTTCCCCCAATATTAAATTTAAAATTAGCGGTTTTCAATTAGGAGGGAAAGGGGGGAGCTTTTGCGACGCGATTAGGTTGTGGGGAAATGCTTGGACGTCGTAGGTAGGTGGGGGAAAGCTGCATGCGACGCTGGGTGGGTGGTGAGATAGCTATTGCTGGATGTCAGGTAGTGGTGTGGTGGATATTTGGGGAAGATGAAGGAGTGAGAGAGGGGTTGGGCGCTGGGTGGGTGAGTGGGTTATAGCTTGGGTGGTTGGTTGGGTAAGTGGGTGAGTTGGATGTGTGGAACTGGGTGGCGGGTGGTGGTTGTGGAGTGGTGGGTGAGTGGTCATAATTAGAAAAATAAAATCGAGGAGCATAGCGGGAATTTTGCAAACCTCGATGACCGATAGCGTTAAATGTAAAATTGTATATGCCACCACGTAGATTACGAACAAAATTCGATGCCAACATATAGAAATTTCCCTTTAAAAAAATTTAAAAAGAAAAAGCTTATAAACTAATCAACCGCCTTTGGTGTTAGATAAGCGTAAGTAAAAGTGAAAAACTAAAATTAAAACAAATAATTATACTATATTGATGTATGCCTAATTCATGTTTTTACTTTGAAGATATTTTCCAAACGGACAAACGCTTTTATATATCAAGAACTTTGCGGAACAACTACATCTTCAGTCTTCTTTTTTTTTAATATACAACCTGTACATGGTTCCTCTGTTCTTTTTCTTTGACACCTACAAATGCAATTAGCACCCTTTCGTTTCATTACTCAGTTATTTTCGTTGGTTACTGAACCCTCAACTGCCAACCCTCTTTAATCTCTCCTTAAATTGTCTCGTCCCAGCCCAACACATAGCCACGTCCTACATATAGTGCAAATTCGCACTAACATCCCGCCACCCATGAACCCAAATGACCACACACATTAATCACTAACAATTAATTCTCCCCACCTAGTAACCCATCAATTTCATCGTAAGTGCACTCAACCACCGCGAACGTCCATATCACTACCAATCGACTAAGGTCAATTTCCCACACTCATACCCCTTACTAACCATACAATTCACCACCACATGGCATCCAAGTGCATGAACCAATTTAGCACAACCCACTTATTTTTTTGTACCTCACACTAAGACAATCTTGACTAATAGCGACAACACCACACTCGATCACTAAAGCCAATAACCATCCCAACCACACCACCAAAAGCGAACAAATATCGCAATTTCGTCCCTCACCAGCCCACAATTCAACATACATCCCACTAAACCTCGCACCCCAACAATCCTCTACGATCTCCTTTCCACATACCGGGCAATGTCGCCATCACCCACAATCCATATCCTCAACTCGAGACTTGAAAATCTATGCGAAACTATCCTTAACTAGAAGTCCTCAAGTTTTGAGAACAAAAGCTTACTAATTTTGGTTGGAGTGTCCTTTTAGTGGTGAATCGTGAGAGAAGAGGTTTGTCATAAGCACTGAGAGTCGAGATGTTGTAAGGGACTAGGTGAATTTTTTGTGCTTGAAGGAATTTCGATGTAAAGGTAGAGTATATGGTGAGCGGCTTTCAGAAGGAGGAGTTGGGGTAGTGGTATTTTCATCATAGTGGTAGCATTGTGTTGTGAGGGAGGAAAGAGAAATAGAGGATAAGCCAGAAACTAGAGCACCAGACTTAAAGTGTTAATATTTAAGCGGTCGTTACATGCAGTTGGTTTGACAATAAAAACACGAACATATAAGGTGTTATTTAAAAAAAGAAAACTAAAGTCGTAAATTTTCGCAAAATCGAGTATAAAAAGTATGTGGGTTACCAAATTCCTTATTGATCTTAATCTAAGCAAAATGATCTAGAAATATTAAATAATTAAAATAAGTATTGACTCTATTATTTACCTATTATCTATACTATTTTAGAGTATGTATTTTGACATTTCTTAATAATTATCTATCCTTTTTTCTGCTAATATTGATATGATTGAGTGATCAAATTACTTTTATGTTGTGAAGAAATACGGTCCATTTAATTTGTTGATATTTATACTTATTAATTATATTTCTTATCTTATTATGAAATTAATATGTGGCCTAACTTATATGTTGTTTAAGGTTGGACTTGATGATAATCACAAGAGGCTAAAAAGAAAGAAAATCAAGATTTATAAAACAATTTACGTTGGAAGTGCAAAAAGAATGACTGAAACAAGTAGACCAGTCAGAAGATAATGAAGATAAAGAAATAGAGGAGTAACACGACAACAAGCAAGATCGGCAATTCACAATCAACAACACACTTATTGGCTATAAAGATCCGAAAGTCAAGGTGACTATATATATGTATATGTTTGATAAATAACTAGGACTGGCACATCTTATCAATAATACAAGCAGGAAACTTGCTATATACAAAGAGAGAGAGAACAAGGAATAATGAATAAAATACTAAAAACTCACCACCATATAAAGGGGCCAGCATATATTATATTCATGGGATAGCGAGTGCACATAAGGATACTACCGATGGCACACCAAGGAGACGACGAAACAACGCGCCGGAAGCGAGTACACGGGACGATCGGACTTCGTGTTCAAATGCAATTTATATATAATTTCTTTGATAATTAAATGCTGT
Organism: Bassia scoparia; assembly: GCA_008642245.1. Lineage (NCBI taxonomy): Eukaryota > Viridiplantae > Streptophyta > Magnoliopsida > Caryophyllales > Amaranthaceae > Bassia > Bassia scoparia. Next base: position 225,474 of record SNQN01000018.1, on the reverse strand, counting down.
TTCATGTTACTGGCTCTTGAATGTTTACTAATTCATTTGTAGGTTAGGTATACTTTTATTCTTCTTCAATTTGAATATTTTTTGGTATTATATAGAATTGTTAACCTTGAATATCTATTTGTTGATTTATGTGATTTTTCATGTGTATTAATGATACGGGACGAAGTTGAAACAGATTACATTTAGATCACTATATTTCTTGTCACTAACGTATATCAAAATCTGTCTCTATAAATCCTGGTATAAGATCTGTTACTTACTATTATATATAGATCTGGTATCAATCTAATTGTGATATTTCTTATATTATATTGTGGTTTGTACCTATATTCATTGCAATGTAAATCTTGTGTTATGTCAGGACTATTGATTAACTATAGCCTATATTTAAGATTATATTACGAAGTGTCTGAATGTAGCTATGAATTTTATACTCGTAAGCGGAGTGTGAACTATGTTTCATTTCCCGTAATCACTTAATTGCCGTGGCTGAGTTAAATAACGGTTTCGACTGAATGGCTCTTCATATTTAGGAATAAGTCTATCATTGGGGTGTCCTTTTAATTGAATATGGCATGCAGAGTTCTTCAATATTATATGTAAATTAGTTAGTCACCTCAGGAAGTAACGCTATATGAAGATATACTTTTTAACGGAAGGAATTTATCTTAAGCGGATCATCCTGCAAATATGTATCTGTCAGCCCTACCCAAATTAATTATTTCAAGAAAATAGAATGACTAATTGGTTGAAACCTCCCGAAAACCTAGACCGTACTAGTACTTACTTTTAGACTTTTACACCAGTCTTTTAATAGAAAATTTTCCCAATTGGTTTTAATCAGGTCTAAATATTAATTATTAAATTTCTTAATTGCGTATTGATTAGCCTCCGGTGTGTGTATACCGAACCTGGCTGCCAAGGTTCCTATATTTATTAGTAAGCTATGACCGCAGATACAGGAACGTTGCGAAGATGATTGTATATGAACTAACGAAGATCAAATCGACTCTAATAAATTCTCCTCAGTTCGTAACTTCTAAAAATAAATAAGCAGCCGGGCCCCGCGGCTCTAACAAACTATCGGGGGAAGCCGTGGATGAGTTTAGGATGAATAAAGCAATTTAGCCATATTTTCAAAAACTGAAGTTGCACCGAGGTCGCTTAAGATCGGATATTAGACAGAATTAGCGCTTTGTTTATTTGTATTGACCGGCTTCTACCCAGCCTACTAGAGTCTCATAGACCTTTTAAATGTGTCTTCGAACACTCATATTCATGTTCATATACATATGCCCTACCTAGTAAGAACATACCTACTGATAATTTATGAATATAAATAGAAACGATTATATTATTAGTCTATTACCAATCAATAAGGAAGAATATGGCGTCAAGCTTTATCAACTTAATATGGTTCCAATTTATTTTTAAATAATGTATTGTTCAAAATTTGTATTCACAATAATATAATAATTATGTAGTAAATGATATTGCAAAATTTTCAATAAAATACAAGTAGAATGCTGACTTACTCAACCGGTTATTGACGCTTTAGCAATTGTAATTTATGTAATCAGGAATACCTTGAATTGTCTTATGATAGTGCTTCATCAATGCCCATTATATCGAAATACCATCAGTCATCTTTGTATTTGGGAGAGTTCACATCAAACTGATCGAGTTTGAAATTGAGACTATCAGATGCGGCGGCGCGAACCGGGGAGCTCCGTACGCTTAGTGCAGCACCAAAGAACGACTCTCGTAGTACTCAAAGTGCAATTCATATTCCCTCGAAACCTAAACACCAGAAAATCCTTGTAGCTTCGTTATCGGGTTGTCAGTTTACTTCGTTAATGTGAGACTTGTTAGAAATTCGACGAAGACAACATTACACAGGAGGGACTCCCACTGATTCTCTTCCTCATCGAATCCCCGTATGATGCAGAAGCCTTCTGTTCCTAAGCTTTTCTAACATCAGCATTTCCGTGAATCTGCACTATCCCAACAAAAAGAAAACTAAAATTATATGGAGGGAAATTAAAGTTCATATATATATGCGACGTGTTCTTATACTTAAAAACCGCCAGACTAATAATGTCAAAAATGATTTGAACTAACGAAACACTGGCAACAGACTTAAACTCCATCTAAACTGGCAGAAATTGAAAAATATTATTTCGCATTTTAATTACAACTTAGAACATGCTTTTATTTCCGTTTTCTATATAATTTGCCTCTCATTAAATCACCCTCAAAACCTCCAACGATGCATAGCTGTTATAACATCAACACGAGTCTTTTTCTTCCTCAGAGCCTTGGTAACCGATGACATAGGTGATAGGCTAATGTGAAGAAAAATTTCCCAAAAAAAAAATCAGAAATATTTTCGATTATGAACATAAAAGATTTGAACGAACTGCTCCCATGAAGAATCTCGATAGAAAGAATCTACGTTCGTTAATGGGGAGTAATTCAATTTTTTCATTCAATTTTTTCCATCCAAAACTTTTACATTATTACTACTAGATTGTGCGGCCCGAGCAAATGCTTCGTGTTACTAAATAGAAATAACTATTATTTTTGTTTTGTAAATAATTTTTCTAAAGTTATATATTCATGAAATTAAATAAAAGATTTTTATAAATTAACTTTATTTTTGTATTAATTTGACAGTAATTTATGAAAGTGGTTGCTATAATTTGAATTTTTTATTATATAATATTTTAAATTTAATAATTAAATAGTGAGATATATACCTTTTTTATGTTAATAGTAATCTCTTTGATCTATTTTGTGTCAAATTAGTGTAGTGTACGTGTATGTGTTGGTTTTATTATTCTTTTTTATTTTTTAAATTTTATTTAAGAATTACCAACTTTATTAGAAGGGAGATTATAAAGTGTTTTTAATTTGAAATGTAATTTGGAGGGAGCTCACAAAATTGCTCCATTCAAAGATTTCAAGGCCTTACAACAAAACAACTTTTCTATTAATAATAGAATTCATTTCTCAATACTTCTTATTAAAGTTTTCTTTTAAAAAAACAAAAAAAAATAATTTAATTACTTCTTATTAAGTTTCAATACTTCCTAATTACAACATAAATTATATTACTACTAAAAAATAAAATTGATACATACATTTTCGTTCTTTAATATTTAAAATTTAAATGTAAATTTAAAAATATCTCTATCCGTTTTGTTTCCCCATTCTATATTTCATATATACTCTAGAGTCTGATAATATCTATCGTC